>NJFT01000224.1:0-64838 GCA_002221725.1 Scedosporium boydii
TTTTGTTTCAATCCGTCTTGTACTTTCCGTAACGGCATTTAATACGCCCATCAATTGAAGTTTTATGTGAGATCGGTTCTTCTTGTATGAGTTGACCTCGTCTGTTCCCTCGTCGTCGTTTGGAGCTCCCATCTCCCATGGCGGGGCATCGTGAAGCTCTGATTTCCACTTTCCCCCATTTCCAGGTATGTCGTCATCATAAATTGCTGCAGCCGCTTGGCGCTGTCGAACCTCCAAATAGCATTGTGGGGCGGACCCGATCACAAATCAATCATTGGTTCGGTGGTGTAGTTGGTTATCACGCTTGTCTAACATCCACAAGGTGCTGGACACAAGAGGTCCCCGGATCGAGCCCGGGCCGAATCATGAATTTATTTTTTTGTGTCCTTTCTACGAGGTATTTATTCTCACTTTTTATTTTTCTTTTTGGTCCGATTTCCTTTCCTTATTATTTTTATTCTATTGCTACCTTCATGTAAATCGTATCCTCTTCTTGTCTGGGAACATTTCAAAACCGAGGCTGAAAATGCCCTCTTGATGCCGTGATCTTTCGAAGAGAGCGAAACGTTGGAGCGGGTCTTTCGAGTGCCCGGTTTTACAAGTGTTGGGTGTGTCTAAGAGACGTCAACTCAAGAACACTGGTCGATTCAGATCAATTTATATTTTGGAAATCAATATATACAGACTCGCATTACACTGGTTACAGCGCTTAGCACCACTCCCATCATCGTCACTCTCCTGCCCATCCGTCCGTCTATACCAACGCCATACGCTTTTGGAAGCACCATCGTAGTCGTAAACCCCCCAAAACATTCCTCCAAGAAAGCAGAAAAGGACAAAGGTAAAAAATAGTAAAAAATACACAAAATGAAAAGAGCAGATCACGACCCAGTCCAACCCACCTCGCCAGGCCCCTCCCCCAGCGACCGATCCGAAATATGCACCGAATTCAAATACCGCCCCTTATACCACTGCGTCGACTGAATCCGATACAACACCCTCGCCATCCCCAAAAGCCCCAAGTGTCCCCTGCGCATACACTCCAGCACCTCTCCCTCCGTCTGCCTCTCGCACCTACAGAAGGTACCCCCGAAAACCAGCCGCGCCTCGGGCCCCGCGAACAAAATACTCAACCGATTCAAACCCCTCCACTCCGCCACTAGCGAACTCCTCCTCGGTGCCGCGAGGGCTAACAGGTCCCACTCCCCCGAACGGCTCTGTAACCGCTTCGCCTCGAGGGGCTTGGCACCCTGGCACTGCTCTATGGCGGTGATCTTGCAAGGACCACCTTCGGGGGAGGTTCCCTGTTGACACCAACAGCGTTGGGGGTTGGGCAGGGTCTTTTCGTCGATGGATATCACGACCGTGGCGCGGGTGTTTTGCTGAGCGTTGGAGGTGAAGAGGACGAGGAGGGGTTTGAGGGGTTTGGAGTGGATGACGGCGGTTTGGGTGCGGCCGGTCGGCGAGAGGACTGTTACGGTGGCTTCGGTTGTGTTGGAAGCGGAGGAGGAGGAGGACTTTTGGGTTTTGGTGGTTGTTATGCTGGGCGCGCGGGGTTTTTTGTTGCGTTTGAAGAGGGAGGAGAGGACGGAGTCCCGCCTGCCGTTGGAGGAGGGCGGCGGCTGTGGTGGGTCTTGAACGGGGGAGGTGCTGAGGGGACCGAAGGAGGTCATGGTTTGGGAGCGGGGGTTTGGGAAGTAAGGGGAGGATGGAAGCGGAGAGGAGCGTGGCTGCTGCGGGTTCTGATAGTTGTTGTGGTTGCCGTTTATCGTTGAGGTTTGGCCAGGGCTGGAAGTGATGCTTGTGATGCCGAGGCCGTGGGCCATGGTTTCCGTGGGGGAGAATGAAGAGCGGAAGTCGACGGTTGGGGGGTTTTGGAGGGTCGTCGAGCGCGAGGTGGTGTTGGAGGGCGGAGATGGGATGGAGATGGTAGACATAGAGCGTTCAATGGGAGATGGGAAGTCGGCTGTGTCGGTCACTAGACTGCCGGGGAGCCGGCGGTGGAGCCAGAGTTGAACGGAGGCTTCTTCGAAGAGGGAGCTGCCTTGCCCTTCGATAACGAAGCTCGCTGTTGTATGGTTTCTGTTGGATTGTTAGTTGGGGCCTCGGAAATGTGGGCGAACCGGGGAAGGTACGACTTACTGGCAATATCCATCGGCGACCTTGAATCCCGTCACCCCCTGCTGAAACTCGAGGGCATCGTCTAGGGTGCAAAAAGCCAGGGGATAAATCTGGTTATTGTTTGTGAGAATCATTTCAAACGGTGGTTCGAATGTGCTTGAGAGAGCATAGACAGGGTTCAGCGTCGATGATGTAATATCGAAATCCACGGGTATATCTAAAAGCGCTGTTAGTTCTCGTGAAACCACATCTAGGCTAGAAATGGGAGGTGGATAATGTCTCAATTAAGACTTACGTTCTTGTCGCGGTGGACCCTTTGCCCGCCTCTCGACAGCAGATATGACGAGTCGGAACCGTTTGTCCTGGGAACCCATGTGTCTTAGGAGCCGGAGACGTTTGGAAATGTTTGGAGAGGTGCTAAAGAGAACGCTGCGAGGTTTTCAATGTTAGCTTCGACCTACGGGGAACTTGGCTCGATCTTCCGGGAGCAGGTTTGGTCTCTTACGTGTTCAGAAGCTCTTCCATCATGACGTTGGTAATCACCGTCTCAATCAACGGCTTCGTGGCTTCCTCAATCCACAGCTGGAGCATGTCGCCGTCGATATCGGTAAGGGCAGGTGCAACCAGGCCTCGTGAGAATCTTTCACATTGAAATGAGAGTTTCTACTCCTCTGTTAGCAAAGGAAGGTCCAGAGAAGAATTCGTCCGAGGGAAAGAACGAGGGAGAATCAAACTTACGTCTTCAAGCTCCATCACATATGATGGCCAATGCGACAACTCACCCGCCTCCCTCAACTCTACCGCCTCCCGCATCTTCTTTATTAAAAACACACACTTCAACAAATTCAAATACTGCTCCACTCCAGGAATCCTCTCGGTCACAGTCAACCCCGGAACGAACCCCACCGTGCTCCGATCCAGCCGATAGATGAAAGCGTCGGCCATGTCCCGCAGCGTCGGGTACTGCTGCTGATCGGACTCAACGCACACCGGGTGGAGACGGAAGGCGTCTTCGAATTCCCCTGCGAGGTCGGCAGGAATGGTGAGGAGGTGGATTTTGCGCGCTGCTTGCTCGTCGAGGGCGGTTTTGAGGTCGGGGACGAGGACGCCGATGAGGCTGCGGAGTTCGCCGCGGACCGAGCGGAGTTCATCGTGTACGGCGCCGATGCGTCGGGAGAGGTCTTCGTGGACTCGTGTGAGGAGGTCGCTGGATATCAATCACCCATATTAGTCTTAGTCCTCCGTCCAAAAAGGAGCCATTCTCGCCAAGAAAAGAACAAAAAACGAAAGGGTGGAAAAAGAAACGTACATCTCAAAAGGCTTCAACACAGTCTGAACACTCAAACTATGCATCTGAACCCTCACCCTCAACTTATCCACCCTCCCTTGCACCAGCGCATTCCACTCGATGTTCCTCAGCGGATTATTCGTCGCCGCGCCGAAGCGCCTGTTGTCGTCGAGGAGCTGGCGGCATTCACGCAAGGTGGCACCATAGTCGCCGACGATTTCGAAGAGCGAGTTGGGGTCCCATCGCAGGCGGGAGGAGGAAGGGGCGCCGGCATCGTGGAGTGATTTCTGGGCGCGGAGGACGACACTGGAAAGGAGGTCGAGGTTTTGAGCGAGGTGGCGGACTTCGGAGCCGAAGGAATTGTAGTTTGTGCCTGTTGTTGGAAGGATCTTGTTAGTGAGGGTGGAATTGTGAGATTGGAAGTGTGTGGGGTAGCAGGAAGCTATGAGAGAGGAAACAGCTCACGCGACCATCGACGGCGATAGTTGCTGGGCTTTGGAGGAGAGATGAGGAGATGGAGCGGGGTTCGCGATGTGAAATGCTTCTCATGCAAAGGGAATTTAAAGAGAAGAGAAAAGGAAACACAGATTAATGAAAGATCATGGGATATCTTGGGCGCTGCTTACTTGCTCTCAACTCTGGAGTCCATCCATAGTTGTATACCTCCCAGGCGAATTTCGCAATACTTAGTGTATCCCCAACATCCATCGAATTGGCTTCTTATCCCCCTCTCTGTCTGTCTCTGCTGCTCTCGGTGGAATCCGGGGTCAGTCGAACATGCAATCCCCCGCTAAGACTGAATGAAGATGCGAAAAGAGATGTATTTATTGAAGAAGAAAAAAAAAAGAATATATGGAAGAATTTCAGATTATGACGACAGAATGTGAATCGAGAGAGATTTAAACTAGGAAGGTGGGAAAGATGGGGAGAAATAAGAATTGCCGATCCATGCTTGTGTTCGGCTTCTCGAAGGTTTTAGGAAGAGCGGCTGAGATGGGATGAGATCGAAAAATAGATTACGACAGGGCCTCGGGGCGAGGCAAGGGTTCTAACAAAGAGGAAAAAACAAGGGATTGGGGAACAAACCCTCCCGTCTCGCACACTTGGACGCAGGGCGAGCAGCGGGCAATGACAGCTAGACCCTCGCTTTGTTGCTTCTTTGGCCTGGGGTTGGAGACTGGGGAGTTATGTCACGCAGGCATGCGAGCCACGGGGACAAGCAACCTGGGGAGTCTCGCAGACGAGTAAGTAAAAGCTTGGCATCCGTGGTAGCGCAAGCCCATATCAGGCACCGAGCAATGGGGCGGGTGGGAAAGGGGGCGACATGAGAGATTGGAGGTGTTAGTCGAGACGAGGTGGAAGATGGAAGATGGAAGGGGCTGGAATCGCATACGTATGCGCGCAGGACAGAGGGTGTCAAGGAAAGACAGCCAGCCAGCGAGAATGGAAGCGAGAGGGGTGCCAATCTCACTGGCGGCCTGTTCCAGAGCCAACTCGTAACAGATCAGACCAATGGATATTGGTCGCCGTTTCCAGCGAGGTGTGTTATCTAGACTCTGTTATTTCCCTCCTTGCCAAGGTCTTCGTTATCAGAGCAAGCAAGCAGCTAGAGAGGTTGAAACCAACCAGCTGATCAGTTGGTGCATAAGCTTGGTGCACCGCCACGAACTACTTCACTCGTTCCTCTTTGGTCTCTTTCGCTTCGGGCTTGTACGGGTTGTGGAATCGGTCAATGTGTGCAGGTCTTGCGTCGCAGTGTCCTGCACACCAGGCCTAGAAAAGAACATCAATGATACGGAGTTAACGGTGTTCCCCGGGTTCCGTCCTCGACCAGCACAGCCTTTGCCACAATTGAGGAAGCGCTAGGCGACGAGATAAACCAGATCAATTGAGACGACGGAACTGACAGCCACCCATTTTCGCCCTAGCTTTTATTGTTTGCGGGGGGACGAAACGGACTAATTAGACCCCGGTCAGGCTGTCATCCATTGATCCATGTTTCTGTTCCAGTTCCAAGATCAGCCCCAGACTCGACCCCGGCAATGGCGGGAAACATTGGAATGTCTTTGTCCCTGCAGGAGCTGAGTGGGAATAAAATTAAAGAAAAATAAGGGCTGGTTCATACTCGCCTCGTCTTGCAGGTCAAGCGCTCTGTGGCTGGAAAACGCCCTCAGTCAATATCACCAGGACATTTGACACAATTGAGAAAGCCATGGCAAGGCTGCGGATATTGATTTCAGAGACGGACTGTGTCTAAGATTCCCACCACACTTGGCCATTCGTGGTATCCACCCCGAAATCCCAAGATTGAGGTCGAGGTTGGGGTATCAGAGCGTTTGTGCGACAACCTAATATAACCATAACCATTGCAGTGACCGACCATGGCATGACCAGACCCTCCCAGACCAAGCCAAGAACCTGCAGCTCACTGGCACTTGCATGGGGGCGGAGTAAGATGCCGGTCGACGAAGCTACCCTTGTCTGGTAGCGCCCACACCCACCCTGAAGGATAAGATCCATGGATGCATGCGGGCAAAGGAAAAGAAGCGAAAACGAGGCTGTCGAAGGCCGGAACGAGTCAGGGAGGTGGGCATGCGACACTAAAGAGCTCTCTGACACTCACTCTTCCGGGTTTAGCGGGCGCGCACGAATTGGCAAGGCATTTTTCTGGGATCTGTGATTTTCTAGAATCTAGTTTCTAATCGGAATTACAAGTAATTGTCGTCGTTATCTATTTCGCCCTGCCAATTTCCTCTTGGTCTTCACCGACACCTGGAAAAACGCTTCTGTCTCTTTTTTCCTCGTTTGCCCTCAGATGACACTTCCCGGGGCTGATTCACTCACAAATCTAGGGCAGTCGCCCAGTCTTGTTTATCAATGCCTCTAAATTACTTCAACTGAACAGCTGCTTCCTGAGGAATAAACCGGGCGAGCATAGCCATCTCCACCTCCTCTCCTCTCCTCTCCTCTCCTCAAGTCACTTGACTATAGCATTGAGGATTGCCATAGAAAGAGAGAGCGAAAGACATAGAGAGAGGGTGAAAGAGGGCGAGGGCCACCACCACGATGGCCTCCACAGACTTTCCACCCATGCGACCTCCTCAGAGGACGCTCTTCAACGATATCGAGGAAGAGATTGAAAATCCCGACGAGATTGTCACCGCGGCGCCGGCCGAGCAGTTTCGGTTGGGTTATCTCGATGTCACTTGCTTGATTCTCAATCGTATTATTGGTGAGTATTTTCTCCTCTCGAAGATTGAGCAGAAATATATCCATCTCTCTGTCTACACTCTCCTTAAATATATACATTATATCTCACATATGTCTCAATTCATCCCACTGACACTTTTGAAGGCACCGGAATCTTCAACAGCCCAAATCGCGTGGTCGTCGGCACGAACAACACCGGCGCTTCCCTTTTCTTCTGGTTCGCCGGCATCTTATACGGCCTTTCCGGCGCTCATGTCTACGTCGAGTACGGACTCAATGTGCCCCGCTATGTCATTGACGGCATCGAGCAAACCGTCCCTCGCAGCGGCGGTGACCTCCATTATGTATATTTTTTTATTCTATTATTTTTCTCCCTCTCATCTTTCATTAACCAAATACGCGACACTAACATCCTTAAGCTCCAATACGTCTACCGCAAACCCCGCTACAAAAAGAACACAGTCCTGTTCTTCGCCTGCCTCTACGGCATATCCTTCATCTGCCTCGGCAACATGGCTGGCAACTCCATCTCCTTCGCCGTGCGCGCCCTCCAAGCGACCCACCCCGGCACGGCGCCCGAGGACTTCAGCCCCGGTGCGGTCCGCGGCATCGCCATTGCCGTGGCCACAGCCACCTGTTTCATCCATGCCATATCGCGCCGCGGCGGCATTCTTCTGAACAACGTGCTTGCCATCGTCAAGGTGGGCATCCTGCTCCTCATCATCGCCACGGCCATCGCCGTCGCTGCGGGAGGGTTTCACGATGAGACGGGGGCTGTGGTGCCGAATTATATCACGCATAATACGGCGAGGGAGAGCTCGTTTAGGTATATTTCAAATGAGGCCAGTGGAGAGGCGAATGGGTATGCGCAGGCTTTTTTGTCGATTGTTTTTGCGTTTTCGGGGTTTGATCAACCGAATTATGTACGTCTTGTTCTTCTTCTTTTCGAAGGTATTACGATTTTGTGAGCTAATTTGTGACGTTATAGGTCCTTGGTGAAATTAAACGTCCCCGAAGGACATTTCCCCTCGGCATGATGACCGGAATCTCCATCATCTCCGTACTCTACATGGCCGTCAACATCTGCTATGTAAGTCCTCTCCCCCTCCCCCTCCAATCCCACCCCATCTAACGCAGTCCCAGATGGTCGTCGTCCCCAAAGAAGCCCAAATCCAAGGCAACGTAGCCCAGCAATTCTTCCAACGCACCTTCGGCGTCCTCGGCAACAGCGAAACCGGCGAGCGCGTCCTAAACGCCTTCCTGGCCATCTCGTCCCTCGGCAACATCATCGTCATGACCTACACGGCCTCGCGCATGAAGCAAGAAATCGCCAAGGAGGGGTTCCTCCCCTTCGCCAAGTTCTTCGCGCAAGACCGCGACTATAGCTTGGGCCGTCTGCTCAGATGGTTCCAGGCTCGGGGGTGGTTCAGGAGTATCCTGCGCCACAAATGGTTCTCCCCAGAAGCCCACTCGGAAAAGACACCCGTGGGAGCCCTCTTCCTGCACTTCCTCTCGTGCATGGTCCTCATAGGAGCCACGTCCCGTCTTCGGCCAGACGACTCGTACAACACACTCTCGAGTGCATCTGCCTACCTCTTCCCCGCCTTCTTCGGCTTCCTCCTCGCCCTAGGCATCCTCATCCTCCGCTTCGGAACCCCTCCAGCCACATCAACGGTGAACACGCCGCACCACCCGTCCGTGCCGGGAACGCAAGGTAGCGGCAAAAGGACATGGAAGGAAATGACGCGTGGCTCGGTGAACCCCACGCTCAGCGTCGTATGCGCCGTGATTTACCTCCTAGGTAACGCCTACCCTATCATTACAAGCTGGGTGCCCCCGTCGGCTCGGTTCGGGCGGTCGACCGTGGCGTGGTTCGTGGTGCCTACAATTTCGTGCGGCGTGCTTGGGTTCGCGTCGCTTTGGTTCCTAGGGTTCCTTGCGAGGGCGAAGAGGAGGGAGCATAGGAGGCATCAGGAGTTCGTGGTGGAGAGGTATCCCGAGTTTGAGTATGCCGAGGGAGACGATGGGGCCGTTGTTGGTGGTGGAGAGGATGGGGAAGAGGTGAGACGGAAGGCTGGGGGACTGGTGCTTGTGCATGAGACGGTTTCGTTGTTGTGGAAGGGGAGGGATACTATTGAGTTGGGGAGGATGATGGCCGAGGCGAATGGGCATGGCGGTGGAGTTGATAAGGATAGCGCGACGGCGTTTGTGAATAGGAATCCCTTTGCCGGGACGGATTTCGAGGGGATGGGGAGGTGATGGCGAGAGTTATATGTCTCCTGGGTTGGGAACCGGGAGGCAAATGGATGAGTTATGGTTTTCATCGTGTTTGTTCTGAAAGATATCCCGTACTGGTAGATTCGACCCTGCCAGGAATACAGTATTTATACCTTGTTTGATGTAAAGATCATCTTAACGTTGATATCGTCGCAGCCAAACATACTCAGCATGGTTATCTTAAATCTCGGGCCAAAGGAATCACAGAAATGAGGCATTTGAGAATTTCTCTGTGAAAATTTCCCCGGGATTGAGCTCCATCACTTCTGGTTGCAAATACCCACTGTCGACGAGCCATTGTGCTGCTGACTTCATGGACATGACTTCGTTTTTATTCCCTTCCCATAGTTTCCGTAGCCGAGCCTGCGAGAAGCATTCCCCGAGAGATTCAAGATTCACTGAGTCTCGCTGCCCTTCCCTCTTAGACCAATGTTGGTCGAGTTGGATTACCATCTCTGCTTTTTTCAACTGAGCATCCTGGAGAAGGGGGGATAGGGGTGACAGCTCTTTATATTTGAAGATTCCAATAACCTTGAGATCCATGGGGGTGTTACCAATTAGAGAGTCGAAATTGGGTAACTCCTTGGATTTCCAATTGCTAAAAACAATGCGAGTGAGAGCTCCCACGCTTAGTTCAACAAGGAGCGAGAAGGCGTCCTTTATGTCAATATTTGCATTTCTTAACCAGTCTGTGCAATGGCCAAATCCTGGCTTGCCGTCATTGGATTGGAAGGCAGTTAAAGCGCATCTTGGCTCCATGGAAACGCCTCGATTCATGAATTTTGGAAGAATCCTTTCTTGGTCCTTGTACCATTTGTCGCTATAATGTCCCCAGAAACGGTCGGACAAGAGCCGAAGCAAATACCCTATCCAAGGCGTAGGATACGCTGTATCACGAGTACCGGTTTCTCCAGAGTCGAGATTTGATCCGTTGTCGAGCAGCCAGCTGATGACTGGATATTTATCCTCGCCTCTCAAGTCTTCCCATCTCAGAAAAGAAGGCAAGAGTTGGTCCATGTACCCTTGGTCAGCCAGCCGCTCCTTGATCTCCGATTCAAAGCCACACTCAATGGCCTCGGTAAATCCGCAACACGCGAACAACCCTAAACAATCGCGGTTTTTGTCTCGCCACTCGGGTAACCCCTCGAGTACCCTACGAGCGGTATTGAGGCAAGCGATCTGATCTGCAACCGATAGGTGCGGCTGTAGCCCTCTGAGGTATTTTACCATGTCCATGGCGCTGTCGCCCGGATAATAAAGGGGGCAGAATTGATATGGAGCAGGGAAGATCCTGTAAGAAAACATGAAACTCAACACAATTTGACCCTCAACTATATCTTTCCCGGTGAGTTTGGCGTGTGCCAAGATATCACGGCCTTCATTGGCTAAGAAATCAGATGCGCTGCGATGAATAAAGGCCACCTCCACGAACCTCCAGTCTCGTTCGCCACTGGAACTCTGCTCTCCCTCGTCAATGAAACCAACCTCAAGAAGGCCAGCACTTCTCGCTGGAATTTGCTCCTTTATTTGCGAACACCGTTTATCGAATTCGTCGCGTGAGATACCTTGCAGGTTTTCCAGAAACTCTTGTCGAATCCGAGGTCTCACTACAAGCGTCATCATCGCAACATTGTGGTGGTCGCCGCGTGGATCAGGATGCAGCATCAACCCGAAATACAGCGCCGCATCTTCACGATAGTCGGGTTCATCATCACCCAGGCGTTTCCACATGGCGTTGTACATTTTCGTAAGGTCGTTCGGCAGATTCTCGACGCGCTTTTTCCGAAGCTCCCAATCGTCGGATTTGTCAATCCCCCTTAATACGCTGTTGACGACAAGCCGAACCCACAAGAAAACACCTTCAGCCTTCCAGATAATAGAAAGGATGAGGTCCTCCGCTTCTTTTTCATCTTCCTCAATACAGTCACACAACTTGGCGCGAACAAACTTCTCAATATCGTTCCGCGTTAAATCTTGCAGTCTAAGGTGCGGAAACGCTTCTAATTTTCGCACGAAGGCCGGCTCGGGTCGACTGGAGACGCACAATTTAACTCGAGGCAAAGACTGTATGAAATCCACCAACCCAAGAATGCCATTTGAAGCATCGTCTGCTTCATCGAGGCCATCGATAAAGATGCATACCCAACTATTACCCATCCATTCAATGGTATCGCGAAGGCACGACTTTAAGTCGCCCTCAGACCAATCGGAAGGTGACCTCTTGAGATGAGCCTGCCGCAGCCGACCGACAAGCAGCGCCGCAGCGGCCTGGTGGGTAGGGGAGGATAAGATCTGGTATAAAAGAGAACAAAGAACGCCTTTGCAACTTCTCTGTAAAGGGTTTGTCCCAGGTTTCCAGAGGAAGGCGCTTATAATCAGCACATCTTGACGGGTTTCCCTCGCGATTTCCTCTGTCATTGAGTGGTTGATAAGAAACTGCATCAAAGTACTTTTGCCCGCGCCTGCTTTGCCGCTGACCCAAAAAAGCCCCTTGTTGTTCTGCAACCACTCACAGAACAACGAAGACTTCCGTAGGGGTTCATCAAGTTCATTCTCGCTCTCTTCAGATGTAGTTATCCACTCAGAAGTCCCTTCAAAATGTTCATTCTCGCTCTCTTCAGATGTAGTTATCCACTCAGAAGTCCCTTCAGAATGTTGATTCTCTCTCTCTTCAGATGTAGGTTCGAATATCCACTCAAAGGTCCCTTCAAAATGTTCAATTGCTGATTGATTGAGGCGCGCGTGCATTTCTTCAAACCAAAGGCTCTTAATAAATTGCTGGACATTCTGCTCGCTGTGTTCAAGCCGTCGCTCTTCCTGACTCAGAGCAGCAGCCTCGTTTAGCCTCCTATCGAGGTGGTCCCGCGTGTTGCTGCCCTCCGTTTCGACAGCAGCTTGGATATCATCCCGGATTTCGGTGAGCCGGTCAGCAAGTTCGTTCGATAATGGAGTGCCGTTGGCCGTAAGTTGCTCAAGGATGAAATCTTGCAGTTGTTGTCGCAAATGCCCAAAGTTGGAGGCAACTTGCTCCTGACCCTGGATCAATCTCTTACTGGAAGGAGTTAGTGGAATACTCATTTCTGTGCGGTTAATAAACTCACCGAAGATCAAGAAGAACCTTCGTATCCATATCCTGCTGGATCCGACCCAAGTCCTTCTCCAGTCCTCGTATTTTCCCTTTTTTCCATATCAAGTATTTCACAGTACCCATCCGCTTGGATCCCTTGAGTTTTTCGAGCTCCCTGACTAGTTCACCGGCGACGTCCAGCATAGCTTTCGCTTGCTTCTGGAGACCCTGATCGCATTCTGAAATACTACCTTGGCCTTGCGAATTGGTCAATTGTTGGAGTTCATCCCCAAGCTTTCGAAGTGAATTTGAATGCCCAAGGAGGCTCCCTTCCGGCGCGTGGCCATCTTTCAGACTCTTGACGAACCTCACAGCCTTGTAACTCTGTTCGACGAGCTGCAAAACATTGCACGCTAAGGACAGGGCAGCAACAGCCTCCATTGCGTGTAGGCGATACGACGAAATGCAATACGGTGAGGGGGAAACAATGGGAGAAATAATGGCTTGTCATGGAGGGGTGTTTGAGTCTTTGAGGGAGGGAAAACACAAGAGGGGTATGACCAGGCTCTGGCATAACTGCTTGAAAATCGAGGCTGTTGGACGGATCCAATCCAATCAACGGAGTCACCCTCCGCCACATGGCCGCATATCTCCCCCCAAAAGAGATATTTTGATCCTTTTCTATTTGAGACGCCGTTGGCCAGCGAAAGTGCTTGTGCCCCAAGAATAAGAACGGGTGCTTAGGATGGATAATCCAGGAATGATTGGGATATTAAGGCTTGGATATTCCCTGTAGGTAGATCATGCACACGCCTATTTTGCATAGATTACCTTCGGTGTCTTCTAATACGATACTGAGAACTGTGATTTTCTTCATTCGCTTGTCAATCGAGATCTGGCTTTCGAGAAATGGTGAGGATAGAGTGAAATGTTGCTTCTATCACGTGACCATATGTAGTTCCCAAGCGACACCCTCCGAAGCCGCAGAAACCCGATCAACTTAATTTCAACCTCGACTCGTCTCTCACCAGAGAGAGACCATGCGCCCCAACCACCATGCGTCGCACCGACGACGTCTCCAAATATGACCCGGACCTCGGCCTCCCGACCAACCCCCTCGACGGCGTCCTCGGGCCCGTCATCCCGCCCGACCATGTCCTCCCGGACAAGCAACCGCGCACCAACGCCGCGACAGCCGCCTCTGCCGCCTCCGTGCGCGCCCTAACGAGCCAGGCCATCGCCTTCTACTTCCGCGCGCCGGCGAAATCCTTCTTCCGCACCCGCGTCGACTACCTCGCCTACGCGCGCGCCGTTCATCAGACACGAAGCGAGCTCCTCGCAGCACACCCGCCGACGACCTGGGCGGGAAAGATTAAAGGATGGTTAGGGGCCACGACGCCGGGGGTGCTGGCCTCGGCGGTGAGGCATCATGGGTGGAGCGTCATTCCTGATCAGATTTTGCCGCCTTTGATTGCGAATGTTGGCGTTGCTGCTGTGCTTTATACGAGTTATTTGCAGATTTTGGGCGCGTTACATGAGGAGAGCGGGAAGGGGAACAGGAGGGTGTATCCTCCTCCCGATCCATCTTATACGTTTACGGCGGGGTTCCTAGCTGGAGGGTTACAGAGCCTAGTTGCGGCACCTCTGGATGCTATCCAGGCGAGGTACGACCACCGCGACGTCATCTCTACGAATCCCAACGGAAGGCCGGCAAGTATGTGGGCGTTCAGTGCCACCAAGCTGCGCGAGATCGGCATGCGCGGCATCTTCGCGGGATGGGGCCTCTCATTCGTGAAGGACAGCTGCGGTTCCGCCGTTTTCTTCAGCACATTCGAGTATATCAAAGCGCAAGGCTACTACAAGTTCGTGCGCTGGTACTACGAAGGCCTCGACGAGGACATCGTCGACACCCTGGCGCGCAAGAGGCCGCACAGCGAAGGCCTGCGCGTCATCCGCCCCCACTACGCCATCGAGCCGCTCTTCCTCCTCCTGGCCGGCGTCGGCGCCTCTGTCACGCAGCAGGTCCTCCTCCACCCGCTCAACCACATTCAATTCGAGCACTGGAACCACCTCGAGGATATCGACGAAAAGGCCCGGAAGCTGAGGAGCCAGCCCAAGACGGGCTCTTGGCTTGCGCGGCTCCGCTCTCGTATGTTTCGTACATATTACCGCGCCTATGGCGAGACGTGGGCTCAGTGCCTGTCCGAGGCGCGTTCGGAGGGCCGAGGGATCGTTAGTTGGTTGTATCGCGGGTTTTGGTGGAATACGATTCGGCAGGTGCCTAGTACGAGTGCGGGCCTCATCATATTCGAGCTGCTGCGGAGAAAGTACGGGCTGACGCGGGATGAGGTGAGGATCACCAAGGATGGGTACGATATTCTGCTCTCTTAGTGGAAGGGATAGAGGGTATGGAGCATTTTGGGTTGGCGTTTAGCATAGACGGTTCACTTTGGTGTTTTTGGAAGATTTGATTGCAATGTCTGTAGAACGACCACCAACTTAGGTTTGGTGAGTACTAGCAATTATTCTCTACTATTTCGAATTTTACAAGTACTTCGTACTGCCCTTCCCGTGCACTCGGTTGAGGCGACATTCGACCAAGAACCGCGTTATGATTGATTATGAGGGCAAAAACATCTTGATCGAGGGCGATGGGCTGATTGGGCAGATTGGGCTGATTGATTGCACGAAGATGATCTGTTGACGCGATGCCAAGCATCAGCTTGATCATATTCAATATCAGCAAGTCTTTGTCACCCAGAACCTTTCCATTTTCGTTCGAGAAGATTCATGCGGAAAAAATTGTTCTGCGCGGAGACTAAAACGGCAGTGACACCCAATCACGGAAGTCATTGGGTCTCTATCGCGGAGCCGATAGGTCGGGACCTGGCACCCTAATCATACTACCGACTGCAGACTGGCACACCTTGCATCTTTTGACGGAATGAAGCGAAAGTGTTTTCAAGTTGACCTCTCATGAGTGCCCCCGACTCCGACTCCGAAGCCATGTCGATGTCGCTCATCCCCTTTACACAGATCCGATACCCGGTACCGCCCGCGTGGGGTGGGACGACCCTGGTGGGACGTTAATAGCGATCTTCGCTCTTTCGTGTCTCCGGACCCTTGCACGGCGCGGGATTGAAGCGGCCGGTGCGTTCCCGTTACAGATGGAATACGAGGTAACACTGGCAACGCAATACTGCGGGGACCGAGCGTGGGACGGAGATGAGTTCAAGCTGCTCGACGAGTTTCGACCATTCTGCGCCTCTCTTGGCACGAAGACTCGAGTTGTGATTTTTGATATCCCGATAAAACTGGTTAGACAACGTCGAGCTCGAAGAATCGGGAACTAAAGTTTCACGACAGGGTACAACGAGGTACAAACCGCATCAGGCAAGGTTTTTGGGAAATCGATCCAGGCCTGGACTTGTGACTCGGGTTACTGAAGGGATGGTGGGGTCGATTGCCACCACCAATTTGTCTGAGTTTGTCTGGATTTGGCTGGGAGCACACTAAATCGCTATTTTTGGGAAACTTGCAACCCTGATAGTGGCCGGGTCTTCCCGATATGAGCAAAACAGCAATCTGGATTGCGACGATAAAGCAATGCCGAGGATACATGGAACCTGCGCCACTCTTAAGGGGATGCGAGGTACAAGTACAGAATGTGTATTTCACTATCCTAAATTATACCAAAATTTCAATGCCATCAAGGTGGCCGTTGTCGAGGATAGAGCTTACCGACGATGGTGGTAACAGACAAAGCGGTTTTGAGTTTATTGCACTTGATGCCAGGTGCACTCAGTGTGGCTGACATAATATTTTTTGCGGTCAAAGTCGGAGTCATCGAACAATGGCAACGGGACGCCGTCGCTCACATTTGTCGTTTGGGGAGACTTGGCGGGGTTACGTCGACGCATGTCACAAGTACCTCAGAGTCACTCAAGTATCGACCGAAGTACTCTTAGACTGGCCCTTAGAAAAATGCGCTCCCCCTCGAAAGAAAAAGCAGTTGAGACTACAAGTACCTCGTAGATTTCCCGCTTGACCGACTCGAGCTTATTTGCACATCCAATTCTACCCGCAAGACACTCAGTCTGAAAAAGCACCTCTGTAGATCGTCTCCCTTAACTGTCGAACTGCTTGACTTTTCTTGCTCCCGATCACTCCACTTGCGCCGCAGTTGTTCGCCGATTCCGAGCACGCCACCAAAATGAATCGCCCATCTCGCACCGAAGATGACATGCTCCATCCGAACTGGAACCAGAACCCGCCGTTCCTTGCCCCCGATTTGACTACCTGCGAGGACCTCAATGGAATTGCCAACTCGAGGATGTTGAAGAAAGCGTCTGGAGGATCGTTGGCTGCCTTTGGGTTATTGGAGAAACCTGGGCTACGTGCTGATTCTGACAGCGAAGCAGACGGGCGTAAGTCTTCGTTCTTGTCTCTCTCCTCCTCTTCCCTGTTTCAGTCCCTCCCGTACTCGCGCCTCCTCCGGGGGTCTGCGGGGAAGGGTATAAAGGTTCCCCGGAGAAGTAACTGACCGAATCAATCCCCTCTCTAGGTGTCTGCCTTCGTCTGGAGATTGTTCCTGTACAGGAACGTCTCCGCCGCCTAACACGCCAGTTTATCAAATCCAAGGCCTGGTCGTGGACCTGGTGGATCTTCTCCGTTCTAGCTACATCCTTCCTGCTGTCCTCGTTTGGTGTCGTTGCCGGAAACGGCAGCCCACCCCAGGCCCCCCCTACGACCCAGGGCACTCTAGCCCCGCGAACCCTCTCCAGGAGGGACGAGTGCGAAAATGGCGGCGTCAACCCCGAGGAATACAACGTGCCCCTGCACGTCGGAGCCCTGCTCATCATCATGTTCGTTTCCTCACTCGCCTGCGGCTTTCCCATGATTGCCCGGCGCTTCCCGGTCCTCAAGATCCCCGACGCCTTCTTCTTCGTCGTCCGGCACTTCGGCACCGGAGTGCTCATCGCCACGGCTTTCGTGCACCTCTTGCCCACCGCCTTCGTTTCCCTCGGAAACCCATGCCTCTCGGCTTTTTGGGTCACCGATTACCCCGCCATGCCCGGCGCTATTGCGCTGGGGGGCGTCTTCTTCGTCATCGTCATCGAGATGGTGTTTAGCCCTGCCCGTCACTTTTCGCATTGCGCACCCCCGGCTGCGGTCCTGCGACCCGTCGACGCGGACACGGCTTCGTCGGCCGGTAATAGGTCACGCACCTCTCTCGACGATGATATCATTGAGCCCGACACTCGCAGCACCACGTCCCCCATCATCGCGATGAGAGACCGACGGATCGAGGACGGCGCAAACAATAACAGCAACAACCCGCGCGATGACATCGTCCGACGCGATTCGGCCGACAAGGCCGTGCAGATTTCTTCACCCCTCGATGATGCCAACGCCGAGATTGGCTTCTCTGCTCGGTTTCTTACGCCCGAGCAGCGATTGAAGAAGGAAATCTTGCAGTGCGTTTTGCTTGAAATCGGCATTTTGTTTCATAGCGTTTTCATTGGTATGGCGCTTAGCGTGTCTGTTGGGAATGCTTTTATTGTCTTGTTGATTGCCATTGCCTTTCACCGTAAGTTATGAGTTATTCGTATTGCTTGTCATCTGGTTCCCACGGTCGCTAACGAAGGGAACAGAAACCTTCGAGGGTTTGGCTCTCGGATCCCGTATTGCTAATATCGACTGGACTGGTCACCCACATCGACCCTGGCTCATGGCTCTCGCCTATGGCCTCACGTAAGTGTTTTCTCTCCTATCAGTCGATGTAAAAGCCGTCCGCTAACGGTCCGACGACAGCACCCCTATCGGCCAAGCCATCGGCCTTGCAACTCATAGCCTCTACAACCCCGACTCTGCCTTCGGCCTCGTCCTCGTCGGAACCATGAACGCCATCTCCTCCGGCCTTCTCGTCTACGCCTCCCTCGTCGAGCTCCTTGCCGAAGATTTCCTCAGCGACGAAAGCTGGGAGGTACTCCGCGGCAAGAAGCGCGTCATTGCCTGCCTTATCGTCTTTGCGGGCGCCTTTTTGATGGGCCTCGTCGGCGCATGGGCTTAAGAAATCCTGCATTTCCACTAAGGATTGCTATTCTCTTTATGCCGTGGAATGCTGAAGTGGCGTTGCTACCTTGGGCTGTCTGCTGGTATCCTGATTCTTAGTGCTACTACCTGGCCTTGCTGGCTGCATTTGCTAGGACCACATGATTGACGTGCTTGGAAGAGTTTAACCACTTTCCGTTTGCGATTTCTTATTTTCTTTCTTCTCTCTTTTTGCTGTTCTCATTTTTTTTCTTATATTTTTCCTCTTTGACAGATCTTTCTTACGGAAAGTTATGGTATTCTAGAAGTCACCTTGCCGGTCTAGGGAGCTATCTTGATCCATATAGATCGTGGCCTTCAACAGTTCCACGAGGGGGTTCGGGTTCAAGGGTATGAGTTGCTTTGTTTGCTTTACTTTGGATTTGGGTTATATAGGCATCGCCTCTAGTTCCGACTCTTCGAGTCGGATTAACCATCTATAGGGATGGGAATACAAAAAGCGGGAAGGACCAATTTCTTCCTGCTGCGATGGCTTCCCCGTTGTGTTTTTCTTGGAATCAGACCCAAAGTATTGAGATCGTATGAATCATCATTTGAGCGTTTCATTTCCTCGTACCTTTGTACTGAGGGTGGAGATGGTTTGAGTGCTAGATTTACCCCTGGCAGCGTCACCATAAGTCAATGCAGCGGTGATTCGCCCTGAACCTAACCCAACTTTGTGCCCGCGTCAGCGGCGTTCAAAGCCTATGATCGCTGACCTATACGAAGTACTGGCCAAGTTATTAACACCTAGCGCGTGCGTCGGCGAGCCCCTGGCCTGAGTCTGGCACTTGGCGTTTGGACCATTTCCCCCTGCAACGCTCACTCCTTCCCCGCCATTTCTCCCACGAATCATCACGTCACCTCGCCTTAATGGTATCTCCCCCGCCCCTTTGTTTCCCGACACTACTGCTAGCCTTACAGCCCCAACCAACGCCCTATGATTCATCACATCGATCAATCTAATCCAATCGACTCACCAACCTAGCGACGCCCTCCTCTTATCAACGACTCGCCCAGCCCGAAGCCAAACTTCCTCGGGCTTCCTCTTCATCCCTCCACATCCTCGACATCCATTCTCCCCGAATTTCAATCCAACCTCAGCTTCATCACCCATCCATCCTCAAACGCCGACGCACACTCACAAACAACAATGCCAGACATCAACACCCTCCCAGGCTCGTCCACCCACTCCCGCACCGCCTCAAGGCGCGCCTCGACAAACCCAATGCCACCCCCTCCGATCCCAACGTCCCCCTCTGTGAACATCCTGCCCTCGAACCAAAATGCGGTCGCCGGCGGACAGATTCCGTCGCCGCTGCCCTCGCCGCAGATGTATCAGCCCGCACAAGCAGCGGTGCCCTTCGCGAGCGTCGAGTCGCTTTCCGGCCCCGGACCGTTGCGTCATCCTAGGCCGTTGACTGCTGCTGAGTTGCATCAGCAATTAGAGCGTGAGCAGGAAGCTGTGGTAAGTATTGGCGGGGACATAAATCTACTGGCTCTAGTCACAGAGAGATAACTACAATATACTAATTCAAGCGGCCCTTAGGTCAACCGTCTAACACGCGAACTCGCCCTGCTCCGCGCAGCGCAAAACGCCTCCGTCGTCTCAAACGCATCATCCACCTCCGCCAGCGCAACCGGGCCCGAAAACACGCCAACTCCAGGCACAGCAGACACGCATCTCCTCTCTGGGGCAGGCTACTCGTTCCCCACCCCCCGCCACCACCGAACATCCTCCAACACCAGCGCCCGCAGCCAAACAGCAGCCCTCCTCAGCACCTCCGCCGACGCTCGCCGGCCCTTCCACCCACCCCCTCCCCACGACCTCTCGCGCCACAGCAGCGTATCCCACCGCAGCAGGACAAGTTCCCCCGGTCCGCAAAACGTCCACCTCGGCGACGGGTCGCTGCACTATCTCCAGCAACAACGCGTCCCGCATGCCTCTGTGACGGGGAGCTCCGTGGCCGCGACGCCCGGTAGCGCGGCAGGCGAGCCGCCGTATTCTCCCGGGATGATACAGGGCACGGCGAGGTATGAGGAGACGGCGTTTTATAGGTCGGAGTTGGAGGTGGCGAAGAGGGAGAATGAGGTGCTCAAGAGGAGGATTAGGGAGTTGGAGAGGATGGTGAGGGAGAGGAGGGCGAGTGATGCGGGTTCCTCGAGGCAGAGGAGCGAGAGCGTTAGTACGGTTGCGAGCGTTAATGTTTCGGGGGGTGTTGGTGGCGGTGTTGGGATCGCTGGGCCAAGGGAGGGAGGGAGGGCGGCGGAGAGGGATAGGGGGGGTAGTATTGCGGGGAGTGTTGCTGTTGGTGTGCCTGAAGAGGAGCTCAAGGTTGGGGAGAGTGCCTCTAGTGCCGGGCTTCGTTGAAATATTGGAATCGTGAAAGTATTGGCGAGGTGGGGGCGTCAGTGAGGATCACGGTGGATGGACCACACGTTGGGATTTCGGGATTATCACTCCGCTTTCATGTTTTGTGTTTGGGCGGTTCGGCGTTGGGGATACTGGGATGGATCAATGGGCTACGAGAGCAATGACTAGTATTGATTTTGGACGAAAAAGAGTCCCCATGGTGATAATTGACAAGTTCTCTCTTGGCTACTTGCTCTTTCTACATATGTGGCTGGTGATATCTTAGAGGCCCGACCCCATGGTCCTTAGAATCGAGGTCCGGGCCAGTCTAACATCAACTTAGCTCGACAGACTCCGAACGCAGATTTCATTTCCATATTCTAGGAGAAGGCTAAGAGTTCCTATTTCTCAAAAGTAACGCCTGGAAACCAGAAAAATCAGCACAGGTTCCACGAGAACCTTGGAAAAAGAATATCGGACCGTCGATTGCAACCGAGGGTAAATAAATTGTCTATTTTTACTGACACATGTTCAACTCTTTCCTCGAGTGCACAATGCTTCTATATCAGCATTATTCTCCCTTTATAGTCGACGAGCGAGCTGCCAGAAGGTGCAACCCTCGAGCCAATCTTCAGTCTTCATTTTCCTTCCTCCCCCACAAGCAAGGCCAACATCAAATGCCATGGCGGCCAAAAATGCAGCCCGCAGCCCTGCCATGAAACCATTCGAGCCACGCCTCCCCGAAATAATACCGTTGGCTGTTGGTTCCCGCAGCTCAAATCAGGCAACCAGCACGAGGTCTTTGTTCCCCCTTCCCTTCCCTTCGCCGGCCCAAGAATGAGATCCCGCAAAGCCTTGTTTCTTTCCGATACCCCTCCGAACTCAAACGACCTACGAGGTATGTTCCTCACCAATGTCTTTCGCAGGGAAGATTTTCTGGCTGCCGAAAGAAGGCGAAATCGATCCGGCCTTCAATCCGGGCCTTAAGGGTTGTTATGACCACCCCGTTGTGGTGCTCTCCGCCAAAGCAGACGAAGAGGGCAAGGTGGTTATACTCATCGTAAGCTGGACATCATTGACGCCGCTCCGTTTCGCGGTCTGTAACTGGATACTAATGAGGAAACAAAAATCATAGATGACATCGTTCGATAGCACAGACCTCAACGAACGGCACCCGCCCGACGAGCGAAACATGAAAATCCGGGCCGAGCACCTGCCGATACACCCATGCCGGCCCCACCCGGACAACCGTATTCTTTTGCACTTAGCGCCGCAATGCCGAATGCTATCGAAAGAATCATACGTTAAGACTGGGCAGAAGCATTCGGTGCACTTCTGTATTCTATCAAGGTATAACCCCAGAAGTCGCAGCGAATTCGTGCTTAGTGAGAAGTCGTACTCCAAGTTGGTTAGGCACTGCGGCTTCATTCCAGAGGCAACCAAGAACCAAGAGATTACTTCGGAGGCTCTTGCCCATCCAGGTCCGAGTCCGCCACCAAGTCCACCGGGTCCGCCAAGTCAACAGCCACATCTACAGAGGCACGAGAGGCTCGTCGACCGCGAAGCAGCAGGTGTTCGCGGCTATGGGACTACCATGCGCGCAGTCACACAGCAGCAGCCACAAACTGCGTTCCTTTCACAATATCCTCCACCGAACTCTGAATTGGATGGAACTGCGACGCGCAATTCATCTGAGCGCTATTTCAACTTCGTGAAACAGCTGGGCCTTTTGGTTTTTTGCCTGTTGGTTTTGTTGATCTTGCTTGCGCTGGGGAAAGGCATATATTGGGGGGTAACTAAGTTCCTTACACTGGTGAGGATAGTTGCCGAATATGCGGTGATGATCTGGGATATGATATCGAAATTGATTGAGAGAATGCGAGATTGGGCGCCAGGACTTATCTGATCTATTTGATGCCATCATGGCCGGCATCTCCCGGGCAGAGGTTACGACTATCTACCAGGTTACGGATTTGATCAAGGTTTGGCCTGCCTTTATCTGTTCTATTTGAAAAGCAGTTTCCACAGCTCGCATCTAGTATTCTTTTCGGAATTCAATTCACTGGCAATGGCTCTGGATGCGATCTAATGACCTGTGACTTCATCACCACTGATATGTCCGACCTGCCCATCTCTGAACGGAAACGGAAGCTGCTTCCCGACCATTGATGGGGTATGTCAATTGGAGTAAGATAATGATTCAGCTTCGTTCTGTGACACGGCGCATCTAAATATACCAAGTGGTTGATAAAATCGGGATCATCAACATAAAGCATGGCTCCTTCTGCATCATCGTATTTCAATAATATCACCATGGCACCACCAGACACAGCTAACTACAGCTCTAGGTGTAATTAGGTAAGCATGTTTTAGCCACTCGTCCAGTAATCCGCCGTCCTCCCCTACTCCTTTTAACATCAGGGTTGATATGCAGGACTATCCCGATGTCGTCGCCTCCAATGGAGCCTACCTCGTCACCCGACCAAATACGCCAGATCACAACCGCCCCCGAAACCCAGAGCTCGCAATCAAAGAATTCGCGGCCGAACTCACATCAAGGCTAGAGAGTTTCCTTCGAGGGCAAGAAATCCGGCGGAGGAAATACGGGGATGTGGCTTTCAAGTATCTCCCCCGACACACGCCGCCCGAGCTAGTCGAAAAGCGCAAGCAAGAGCTCGACAGGCTCTACGAAATCTGGGACGCGCCTTCGCCCCCGACTGACAGCGAGGAGGCTCAGGAGAGGAGCAGGGAGATCGAAATGATCTTGCGTAAACCGAAACTGAAAACCTGTCTGGACCAGTTCGATATCGTCGCGTCCAATGGAGCCTACCTCGTCACTCGACCAAATACCCCTGATCATAGTCGCCCCCGGGACCCGGAAGCCGCGAGACAAGAATTCTCAGCCACTGTCACTGAAAAACTGGAGCTGGTCCTCGAGACCCAAGAATTCCGACGGAAGAAATATGGAGATGCTGCGTTCGAATATCTCCCGCGGTATACGCCACCCGATGTGATAGAGAAATACGATACAGAGATCGAGAGGCTTTACGAACTCTGGGATGCTCCTTTGCCGCCGAGTGATAGTGAGGAGGCTTGAGAGAGAGAGAAGGAGATTGTGGAGATCATGTTCAAGCCGCAGTCAGAAGCCCCGAAAGAACTGCTATCAGCTGATCAATCCGCTTGTGCCAGCCAGTCTAAAATACCCATGTCTGCGTCAGATGCCACAACGGCGCGAGGGAAGAAACGACGATCTTCGGACGCAACGGTGGGATTCGAGACGCAATCTAGGAATAAGAAAGCTCGGAATATGCCAGAGATTCCCTGAGTCCAAGGCACAGGACTGGCTTACTCCATCAACCGAATGGTTGAATTATCTCCAACACGGCGCCAGCGTTGACGGTACCGTAGTCTAGGAGCATCCCGTTGTGCGGCCCCTGTTGCCTGATGGCGAAATCCGCCTTTGCGCTGCATGACGTCTTGAGACAAGGAGTCGAAGAGAATGGGATTCAAAGGCGATATTGAGAGTGATGATAGACATTCCCTGGAAGGGCTTAACATACATTACCCCTGATCAGGCGCCTTGGACAGCGTCCATTTTGCGCTCGATAACACATTGCGCCTGCTATGTCCCCCCCGTCAAAGGTAACGGCTGGGGTGACAGCCCTGCCCTGTCGATATCATGGAAGACATGAATCAATCCTGGAGGCAGGCAGGCTTGGGAACACTCGAAGAACACTTGGCCTCCAAGAAGAGTAAGACCGTGGCCGAGGGTTATGACGTTTTCTCTGCTGGTCAGTATACGAGGGGCCCCCTGCCGTCCTAACGCAGTCGAGGAACCCCCCATCGTGGACATAGATTAACCACTTGATAGCGCGGTCTGTTTCATCGTAGGATAGAATATCATATCCGAGCGTTGGTGGTGCATTGAGTTGACGTATCAGACATCAATATACTATTGTTTCCACGCCAAACCCCAAGTACCCATAGAGCCAGGGCATTAGAACTTCATTAAGTTGTCTTCCAGACTGACATACTATAATACACCCATCCATATTTCTTACATCCGATCGAGATCTCCCAGGCCATCCAAGCCCTTTTTAGCTTCAAGAGGGGAGTGAGTGTTGTACAAAAATGCATATTACATCCAAAAAAGGGGGAATTCTGGGGGTCCTTAAACCCAACCAGAGAGCCCAAAACGACCGAAAAACTCCCAGGTCAATGCTTTTCCCATCCGATGATTTCCCCTTCTCTTACAAAGGGTTTACGAAGTGACGAGCGACTTTTAAGCAGTCTTGGGCTGCTTTTCAGCCTCTCTCGCGGATCCGCCCGAGGCGCGCCACCAGACGTCGCTGCCCCAGCGGATGAAACGCTCGGCGGCACCGGTGGGCGTCATAGCTGGGCGGACGTCGAGGTAGAAGACGGGTTCGCCGGTGGGTTCGGGAGGGCCGGTGTAGTAGTCGATGACGTAGCGGACTTCCTTTGTTTGGCCGTTGATGTTTCGGGCGACGTACCAGTCGTGGCGATCGAAGGGAGGTTCCATGCTAGTGGGAAGTTAGTTCTCAAAAAATCCTGCAAGGATTTGTTCCTTTTTTGATTCCGATTTTCACTCACCCAAACTTGGACGGGTAGACGCGAGCCATAAGCTGAAGGAAAGCAGCCTTCGGCGTCATCTCCTTCGGCCTTCCCTGGAACCGAATCAAAGTCGGCTCAGTCTCGTAAGCCTCCCTCATCTTCATCAACTGCTCCGGCGCATTCTCCTCGCCCCTCCTACACGCCTCCCACCCCTTCATCAGCCCGCTAGAAAACCTCTTCTCCCATCCGACGACCTCGGCCCAGGCCCCCTCGTTAAGGAAGTTGTGCACGGCGACCATCTCCTCGACGGCGGTGATGTCGGTGTCTTGGTAGCCCTTGCGTAGTAAAGCGTGGTACATCTGCTGGGGGGACGGGTACTCCCAGTTCTCGCTGGCGTCGGCGCGGGGGATGGAGGACTCTTCGCGGCTGGTGGGGAGCTTGATGGATTGGTTCGGGGCGGGCGCGTTGGAGAGGTCGGGGAACATGTAGTTGAGGGGGTTGAGCTGGGAGAGAAGGGATTTCTCCTTCGGGGCGGCCTGGGGTTGGCCGTGGGGGACTGGGCAGGCGGAGGGAGTGGCGTCGCCGGTGGTGGGACGCTTGTGCTTGCTTATGGTGAAGGCGTCGATGGTTGCCTGGTGCATGGGACATCCGGCCTGGACAGAGTTAGTGATAAGACACTATAGCGCGCGGAAAAGTTCCTCCTGCAATCTCTCCATCCCATTGATCCTCGCCTAGTGCATTGAAAAGGAGGGATTCCTACCGGCGGAGCCTGGCCATCCTGTGCTGCGGCAGGTCTCGACGAGCGAGCCGCATGGGGGACAGGACAGCCCGTTGCAGCGGGTGTGCTCGCGGGAGCTGCGGTCGCGGAGGTATCGGCCCAGAACCAACCCATAGCTCACGACGAAGAATTGAGGCTGAGCGGCAAAATAAACAAAAGACTCCCTCTTTCAGCAAAGAAGAAGGTCGACTTAGGGCCGTGGGATGGATTGCCGATGGATGGGGGAATTGGAGCTATGGATCTGATGGATTGGGTGCAATTGTCAGTCCATGATGCGCGGCGCGAATAATTTTTTTTACTTTTTTTCTTGCCGTCCTTCTTTTTCTCTTTTTCGCCATTTGCTGCCAATCAGTGACGTCGTATTATTACTTCATCCGGAATCTCGGTACGTACTCTTTGGCTTATTCATCCAGAACTTAACAGCCGCTGGAGACGTTGGAATTTTAAGTCTGCGAGTTTGAGCCTCATTCGTCCCCGTCCCAAGTCTAAGAAACAGAAGACACTTGGAATGTTCAATTGATCGATGACATCAATTCCAATTCTTCCCCCGAAAGGAGACATTATCGACACCGAGAATAGACACAGACTCCCAAAGGAACCAAACACGAGGCACTCCCATCTCGGATCCGCGACCCATTTCTCGCCCTGCCTAACTCTGGTCGTCCGCCCTGTCTGCCTTCCTGGCCAACCGCAGCAAGACCGACAATCCCATTTATGGGCACACTGCCTCAGCCTCTGGGAAGACTGGCCACGAGACTGCGGACTTTTTTCTTGCATCGCCACGAAATGTGTGTAACTAGCCAGTCACCGAAACCGAGGGGCCCAATACGGCCTTTAATGGGAACGCCTTGATCCTTCTATTATAGGCGTTCTTTTTACGACGATGTGCAAAGGCGGATGGATCGATGGAGTTCTTGGCGTTTCCCTGTTGTAGATCGTAGCTTTGCACTTTCCGCCTCGTTTCTTTGTCGTTCCTGTTTATATCTGCGGCGAACCCCCTCGTAAACTTTAAAGTGAAGGAATTCCATACCATGTCGAACAATGAAGCAAACATCACCAACATCTAAATCAATAGCCTACACACCTCGGTAATTCCATACGCAATACCACAAAGGAAGGGAAAAAAGACAATGGCGCCAATATCACACCTTCTCACATCCACCTCCACCACCACATTAACCCGCCGGTCCACCAGCCTCGACGACCCAATCTCTCAAGCCCTCGTCGGCATCAGCGTCGCTGCCATCCTCATCTCCATCCTCATTCTCATCTTAATCGGCCGCAAGAAGAGAACCGATGCCGCACTAAGCGAAGAGTTACGCTTTCGCCCTTACGACAAGGACATGTCTAAAGAAGACCAAGCCAACGCTGAGAGGACCGCCGTCCCGCTCCTCGCCGAACCACCTCTGACGCCGGGGTTATATCCGCCTCCGGTTGCGAGTCCGCCGGGGAGGGTGAGGGTGGAGGGTGGGGAGCGGGCCTCTTATTGGGTGCTTTCGTCGAGGGCGGGATCGAGGTCACCCTCGCCCATGGGGCCGCGGCGCGTTTGAGTTGCAGAAAGGAGGATGGATTTAGATATGGTATTTTGTTTTTTTTTTCTTTCTCTTCATGAGAAGAGAGAGGTTGCCAGGTGGATCACATTTATGGATCACTACATCTACTGGCTTGCGGTATCTTCAGTTGTCTATGGAACGGCTTAGTAGCATGAAAGGAGTTTGGCGCAGAGTTGCTTTCGTCCAGCATTTACATTGTCATTTTACATCCAGGTGGAAATACCCTTCAGGCACTATCACCATCAACGAGTTAATCCTGTAAAAATACACACACTTGACCCAATAAACCGCGTCAAATTCACCACGATCTCTCCCATCCGCGTCTTTTAAAAACTACTTCGTAGCTTAAACTCCACTCTCATCAAACATCTCCCCGCAAAGGATAATCACGCAATAAAGCAATAAAAGACCCTCCACATACGCCGCTCCCCTTCCCCGGAACATCTCGGGACACGGCTCGGATCATACCAACCGGCGTCCTCAGAACGGCTCCGCTTCGGCACGGGATACGCCCCTCGCCTAATTCCCCCTCAATACCCTAAATTTTTCTTGCTCAAGCAACACTAGTGTAGTGTAGACGAGCCCCTCTCCACGAACTAACGCGGCTCTTACCCCTCAGTCATCGCGAGACTAAAGTAACGGCTTGTGTCGGGGGGCGAAGGTTTCATCAGGGCCCCAAACAAGCGGTCAACGACAAAGCCTTCCGTTTCTAGCATCGTGCATACGAGATCGTTTTGGCGTGCGATGCGAGCCTCGGATGACTTTCAGGGGTGTGTAATAAGGCAGATATGCAGGGTATTCTTTCGAGGTCTCGAGACGAGCTTTCTGTTTGGGAAATATAGAATTGAATTTCAAAACAAGCCTGTTTTTCTTTTTGCTTCGTATCTATCATCTAGTTAAGCTTAAACTTCGTAAAAAATTCCTTCAGTTTCGATGTCTTCTTCATGCTTTCGCTATCCGCTGTCCAAGATGCTGTGAAAATATCCTCTCGTGCTAAATCTCTCATAAACAAAGGAAATGATAATGAAAAAAAGGGAACATTAAAATGATATATGTGACGCCAGTTGTACAAAAACCACACGCGTAAAAAAATGGTATCGAAGTTCGAGTTCTTCAAGTCCTCGAGTTCGAATACATGCGCAATCTTTCGCTCCTATTTCCTGCTGTATATGATGGTGTTGATGACATTGCTCCTGCTCCTGCTCCTGCTCCTGCTGCTGATGGTGATGCGTATTCCGAAAAACAGAAAAACATCCTCGAAAATGCGCGAGTTGAAAATTCGATGGGGGTATGAAACGCCAGTTCATGATGCTTTTTTTGTTGTGATTTGCTTGCTCCAAATGAAAAATGCAGGGAAATAGAAAACGCTTGGTCTCATGAGGGGCATGTCAGAGGGTTCGTTTCTAGATCAGTGAGATTCACCTTGAACGATTTCAAATCCTCATAGTCTTCCGCAACCACGGGAACCATCGACTTCTCCTCGACTTCCCCTCTGCACCATGCATCGTCTCCGCATCGTCCAACTCCAGGCGATACCGCCTCACACTCCCCGAGTCGTCGTCAAAGTCGAGGTGGCCACCGTCCTTAGGAGCCATGCAGTTAGGCACCAAGTTCCTCCGGACCCAGCCACGAACGCCTCGTCTCGCCGCGTCTATAGCGGCGTACTCGAGCCGGCGAGTGTGATCGCTCGTCCAGTATTGAGTCGTCGGGGGCGGCATGGGAGGGCGCGAGGCGACGGTGTCCTCGGCCTCGGGGACGATGATGTCGGGTTCGGGGAACTGGAAGAGGGTGTGCGGCGACATGGTTGTTCGGGTTTGGGCCGGGTAGAGGGAGGAGCAGCCTGGTGCAGCGAAGCGGGGGGCTCCTCCGCCTGGGGAGAGGGCCTTCGAGCCGAGAGACCTGGTTGGCGGCGTGAAGGATTCGGAGCTGAGCTTGCGGGCTCGGAGGGCGGCGGCGGCGGCAGCAGCAGCGGTAGCGGAAGCCGCGGTTGTGGTGGTTGTGGTCGTAGTGTTGGTGGTGTTGGTGGCGTTGGTGGCCGTGGAGGATTTTGTCGACGTTGTTGATACGAGCGATTCGTAGCCGGAGTCTTGACGCTGCATGTTATAAGGACCCGAATTGGCCTTGTTGTCCGGTTTTTGTTGCTGTACTATTTGTACGGTGTCGTCGAAGCTGTGTGCGGATTTTGGGAGGATGGTGATGGAGGCGTAGGTCTGGCCCTTGGAGAGGCGGCGGCCTCGTGTTATAGCCGCGGTCGCTGTTGCTGATGACATAGCTGCGAGTGATTGTAGGCTTTCCTTTTTTCTCTTTTCTTTTTTGTTTCCCTTGCGAACTAGGATATTGATACGCCCATTGGAGGGTTTGGTTGGAGTTGGTTCTCGGAAGACAAAGGAGAGGGAGTATGGTTCATAAGAATAAAATCCACTACAGCAGGGTTTCGAAGTGGCTGAGAAGTTGATTTGTTCAATCCGAAGTTGGAATGCGCGATTATGACCGGGCTGGTAGTTCGGACAAAGTAGGACGCAAGATATCTAGAGGGCGGAAAAGGGAAACAGAAAAAAAGTAATTTCCAAGAGGCAGGGAATCTTGCAGATGAAATGTCTAGGGACGAAACTTGCGGTCAGGACGACTATAAGGAAATCTCTCTTTTGGCATATCTTTGGACCCCCTTTGGTTCGTCGACCTGGAGACAATGCACGGCGGTGGGGTCTATATCCTTTTGGTCACTTCGCTTTCAGAGTTGAGAATCGAGTTGTGCAGATATTGGATGTACGTATGTAGATACTATAATGAAAAGCCGACGCAGCAAGGGTGTGTTCAGTGGGCAGGCATGGGCAGGCATGGACAGGCGTGTGCAGGTCCTTTTATTCGGTGGAATCAGGGTCCTCGCCTTTTCCCCTTGCCGAGCCGCGGGCGGGTACTGTCACAGCACACAGGGCCTGGCCCAGAGAGGCTAGAGGCTAGTGTAGTGAAGAGGGGGTCGAGGCGGGGAGGGGGAAACAAGGAACACAAACTAGCACAGGCCTTCTCGCGAGAAAAAGGGTTTTGGCTAGTGCAGTTGAGGGACAATGTATCAATATGGAGATATGGAGTCGGGGCAAGGCCAGGCGGGTCTGTTTGTCTATCTTGGTTTGAACCTTTTTAGGCTAGTGGGGCGGCGAGTCGCTATTTCGAAGTGCAGCACGCACTTGAATGTTAAATGTTGCGAGCTTCGAGATCGAGTCTGGACAATGGAGTCTTTTGGTGGCGTCAAACAATGGGGAATGGCGGAGAGTGGACGATAATGGCATTGGCTTGGATCAAAGAGCGATGGGGCTGTGTGGGAGTTAGTCTGTACTTCGAAGAGTCTAACAGCCTGACCCGGGAGGGCATGCCCAGCCGCTGAGTTTCGATTCGACGGTTTGCTGAATGACGAGCTGAAGTGGGGGCCCTGAAGACCTTGAAGGGGAAAACAAAGTACAATTGAAGGAGACGGAGGAGGAGTACTTTGTTAGAGAATCTTCTCCAATGGTGCACTTTGTGGTTGTACACTAGTTGTACTTGGAAGACAATTAGCGGCCCTGAGGCTTAATGGGCTTGCTCGACGGGCGGTAAACAGGAGTCAGGGTCAAGATACGAGGCCGAGTGGGGATTCGGGGACCAGCAGAAAATCTGATTGCGTCTGGGGTGGATTTGAGGCGTGGCCTGGTCAAGGACGGCGTTGATGGCTGGTGGATCGTCCTTTGTTCGAGTGGACAATGGATGTCGATTCTGGGTTGCACTCTGCATACACCGACTGATGGATGGCCAGCTTGGGGAAAGTGGTCGACAGACACGGAGCTGTTGTGTACGCAGCACATTCGCCCAAGGTCTGTAATACACGCACAACGACACAAATGTGGCAATGGCACAGGACTGGAAGAACCAACCACGCTGATGGCCGACCGATTTGATGTCACAAGGCCAAATAGCTTGAGCACTTGAAGCTTGGTCGAGTTCAGCAGAGGGTTAGGCTCCTGTACATACACTAACTCACGCAGACCGCCTCGCAGCATAAAGAGCAAGGTCAGAGAGGTAGCACGCAGCACTGAGGCTCTAGCTCGTCGTCATTTCGGCGTGCCGAGCCTCGGTGGAGCATGGATCAATTATTGATGCTTGATCGCTGTTGCACCCGTGATCCACACCCAGCGACGATTCAACAGGGAGCGATGCGACATCGAGGACTTCACCAGCCAGCTCTGTTCCCTAGGCAAGAGGCAGATTTTAACAGTAACCTCATTTGTACGAAGTACTACACTATTCATAGGAGGATAAGTCGGACCATAGAGCGACGTGTGAACTTTCCTAATCTATGTGTCCTACATATTTGTTCGTACGACTTGGGACAAGCCATTGGAATGAAGAACAGCTGTTATCCCCCCACGTCCCCTTGTCGACTTGTTATGCACGCAGAATATGCAGACATGAACTGGCAGATCCGTGATGTGCTGTTAATGTTCCCTTCCCCGACTGACTAATGCCCGCTCATCGTCTTGCCCATCGTCTCGCCCACCATCTCGTCACTTCTTTCGCCCACGTTCCAAGTTAACCTACCTCGCACTTATCGTTAGTTGCTTGTGGAAGCAAATGCATTCTGCCCGACACATCGGCTTGCATTAACAATGGGCGAGAATGCCCCCTCTCGATTTGTTGGGGAGACTTGTAATACTGCATTGCATTACTGTACTACTGTACACTACTGAAGCGAAGCGTCCTCTAGTGTACTTCGTAGGAAGCAGTGGTGCCAAATCCTGCCAGAGGAGCGGTCACGGTCGCGATGCATGGTGTCCTGCAGGTCAATTAAGACAACCTCGCAGGGGTGTGACGGTGTGAGGGGAGGGGGAGCGTGAGGTATGAGGCGTGAGGAGGGAGGAAGGATACTACTGATCATCCTCTGGCGAATCAACACAGGGACGATTGCATGATGGATGGTTCTCGGGTGGGCGCGGATAGGCGGAGAAGAAACAAAGGCAATCCTAGACCGCCACGAGCTCATTGAGGTGTGCTAAAACTGCGTACTCCACTCGTTGCGACTCGCGCATACCATACCCCACTTTCTGGGGAGAGAGATCCCCTGATATCGTGAACCTCCCAGGGCTAGAGGCAACCCTTGAGGCATTCTCTTCATACAGGCAGTTGGCCATCATCACAGTTACTTTTCTGTTTCCACACCTCTTCATGTTGGTTGCCGTCTATAACTGTTTGCGAGAGGTCACTGATTGCGAACTTTAGCGAGGTTGTCTACTGCTGTATTAGCGCTCGTGAAACTGAGAAACCAAATCAACGCGGGCTGAGGCGAGGTGGATGGTCCCCCACAAGGCAGATTAAAATCGCACACACCCTGCAGAGCGGGGATGCAAGACGAAAATGGCCGATGTCGCACCCGGGGTCCAGCCCTTAAAAGAGGGGGTTCTCCAGCCTTTGGTCGGGAGTTCTCAGGGCAGGAGACGATGTGTTGCAATGGAATTTTCTTTGAAGCAACGATGAGCGGGTGTTTGCTCAAAAGAATCGAGGCGGGATCTCATCGCCGAGACGCCCTATTGAGAGTTGGGGGTTCGCTCTGTAACACTACTCCGTAGAAACCGTGGAGCTTGACCCGAATCTTCCCAGCGCTCGTAAGACTCACGACGGCCGATCGCAAGCAAACGGGGAACTGTGACCGCAAATCTCAAACAGAACTCGCGATTTCTATTCTTTCCAGAATAGCCTGCTAGAGACTCAAATCCTGTTTTGCTCACCTCTTCCCCAGTTTGTATGGGACTAATGCCTAATCTCATGATCGCGAATGCACCTGACAAGAAAAGACCCTGCATTTTCTTCCCCCTCTTCACCTCGTTTGGGTTGGTGTGTCATCCGATTGAGCAGCACTACAGTTTCCTTGTTACAGCTGGCGACAGGACGCCTGGAGTAAAGGAAGCAGAAAATCTCGGGCCGCCTTAGTTCCCTCGGCGTAGTGTGCAGCGGTCACCCCTGGAGTCTGGCCCTCTCCGCCTGCCCGACTTTGATGGGTCGTGGCTTTTAGCGAGGCGTCTGAGGCGTCGGTCACGACACTGAATCCTTCCCATTCTAGAGAAGGGCAGAGCAATAATAGCCTGGCTCCTTTGAGATTGGCATGACGTTCCCGCGACACTCCAACAGCCAATGAGCCTTTACCTCGCTGGGTGATGTGTTGTTTGGTGGGCTTGCATGGTCAGACCGGCGAAGGGCGGTCCGCCGGTCAGTAATAATAAAGACGGAATTCCAAAACCATGTGTAATGTGAAGCGAGTAAAAACTCTCACAGGGTTTCCATTTAAATGCTGGCTTTGTCTCTGCGATGGGCAACCTGCATTAGACGCTCCCATGCAAAGAGGTCCACGCAATCTGCGATTCGGGATGATCCAGCCGGTGAGTACCTCAGTACTTCGTAGTGTTTAATGCGTGCCAGGCTGCCCGCTTCGGAAGTCCGTGCCCCTCGTCTTCACATGTCGGGATCACTAGTTCTGAAGATTCGTTCTTTCCACAAGACATCAAGGACGGACCACTTGATCAAGTCGATACTGTCACTCTTTGGCAGCTCCGCCCGGACAATCCCTGCCAATAATGTCCCCTCGCTCCACGGATGCCAGCTTGTCCTTCCTCGACACGTCGCGCCATTCTCATCCCACTCGCTCCTACCTCATCTTAGCATTCCAAGATGACGCAGATTGTGAGGATTGCCGAGTGCGACCTTGTGGACGGAAGAACTTGGATGGATCATGGAAGGAAACATTGGCCGGAATGGGCATGTGAATCGCTCGCCGTCACATGTCTCATTTCCGACGCGATAAGATCGATGGAGAAGTGTGACGTGCTCCTTCCGACTGTAATTTCCTATTAACCGAATACACTATAGAAGGAAAGAGCAGTTCCCGAATTCATTCTATCCAGGGAAAGGGAAAGAACGTGGGATGAAGCAAGGCTCGGACTGACCATCTTTTAGCACTGGCAGGGATAGCTGGACTGTCTCAGCGTGTGAGCCTCGAATCAGCTGTCCCCACGTCTCACGTTGCTTCCTGCCGCCTTTAGCTCACCATGTGAATCAAAAAAAAGACACGGCGAGCACGAACCACCCACTTACGCCAGTCCGGTATCACGACATTTGCGCCCGAGATATAGCACTGAAACTACTTCCATTTATCGCTGGTCTGATGTGGGCTCACGGTCAAGGAAAAGCAATTTCTACATGCTCTCTGTCTGGATCGTGCCCATCCGTCGGCGACGCAGTGCTACTCTCGCCGGGTTCCAAATCCAGCATCATCTCACAGAGAGCTCGCTCGCGGGATCGAAGGTAAGAATCTTGATTTGATAGACCTGTGAGCTGTGACTCGTGCCCTCTTTCTACCTCACACCGTCGCACCAGTTATCGTAACAGTGTAGTCCAATCCTTTCTTCTCCGCGTCCGTCAGCTTGAACGGGTCATAGTTGATCAGTGCATCCGGAGTATTCACAACCACTAGCATGGCCTCTCCGCCCGCCTCAACGGTAGCGTCCCCCGCGCCGTCGACAAGGTCGACATACCGAACCGTTTTATCTGCTCCCCGAACAGCCAGCGTCGCTGTAAACGGCATGGACGAAGCCGTGACATTTGCCGAAATGGCCCCAGTGCCTTTGAGCGGAACGATGTTGGCTCCCATGTACTGCGGTCGCCTTGCAGGCTTAACGCGATAACTTCCGTTTCCTGCGGGATCCAGGTTTTGATAGTTGAACTTGGAGCGATTCTTCTCGAAGGCTTCGTGCGCCTTGGGGTGTCCAATGTCCACGAATGCCATACGGGCCCAGTACCTCCCGACAATGCTCTGGATTTTCGTTGATCCCGCGAGTTTCTGAATGACGTGCAGCGGAGTAACCTGGCTATTCGGCTCGTACTCCGTCCACACTCCGGGGAAGGTCGCGAGGCCTAACCCCGTGTAATTATCCGGATTATTGTAAATGTACGACAGGAACGGCCACGCCTGGTAATAGTTCCCCGTGTTCGTCGACCCGTCAACGATGATCTGGAAGGAATCCCCAATATTCTTATTCAAATCAATCAACGAGTCTCCCCCGGGCTGGTCATACTCTTCCCTCGCCTCCGCGCATAGGTCCGACGTCAACCACGTGTCTGCCACAAAATTCGCAACGGTCTCCCACCACGCCCCGGTAACCCACTGCTCGATCCATGACCCCGCCGCGTACGTCAAGCAATGTCCGTACTCGTGCACCGTCACGCTCGGCGTCGTTAGGTACGCCGCCTCGACGTTGATGAAGCTCATCCCCGCCTTGTCGTCTGTGCCCGTGTTCGCCGCGGCGCCCAGTCCCGTGCCGACGTTGTACACGTTCACTTTTGTCCATGGGCCCTTGTCCTCCTTGTCTCGGAAGGAGAGGCCCGTTGAGCGCCAGCCGAGGTGTGTGACGAAGCAGGTGTAAGCGGATTCGAGGGAGCGGATCATGTTGTCGGCGACGTCGTTGGAGGGCGCGTTGTAGATTCGGAAGTGCGGGGAGTCTTTGAATTGCGTTCCGCCGGGGCCAACGGCGCCGTTACCTTGGTATTCGGTGGGTGGTGCTATTGGGGCTTGAGGCACTGGCGCACCACTGGCGACGCCGAGGGCGGCGAGGAGGATTGCGCATGGTCTGCGCATGGTCGGCTACTTCGACGATCACTTCTCTTACTTGGTGGAGTTGTATCTCGACTGGGATTTGTATTTTTGGGCCATCGTTGAGCTTCGAGTATAATTATACGACCTTAGAGCTGGAAGGGTGAGCGCGAGACATGATTTTGCCTAATATCTGGACTATTCCGAAGATAATTAATAACCACTGGTGCTGGAAGATATTATCCGTTTCGGGGGATCTGTTTTCCTCGCTTCCCGAGATATATCATCTTTCGGAGGCAATATATAAGACCCCATTCATTCGAAGACTGGAAAGTGTGGGGTTGGTGCGGCTATCCTCTTAATTTAGACAAAGAAAGCCGCTGCCGGATCGTGAGTTGGATTTGATTTCGCCTAATCCATTGATCACGCATTTTATTCAGCCCCCTTCAAAGATATTCGATATGCGCTCGCCCTTTCTTACAAAAACGCGGACAAGAAATGTTTGGACCATGGTTAGGTGTTATGGATTATGTTCGGTGGCATTGCAGCCAAGGCGGCGGAAGAAGCATTCATTAAACTGCCGGCCAGGCCCGGGAGTCGGCACAATCCCCGGGCCGGAAGATCATCGGTCGTGCCGGCCGAACACGACTTCGTTCGTCCTCACCGAGAACAGAACTCCTCCATTCATTGTCTTCACTTACTCCGCCAAGATACTAGACTCTCCGAACAATTAAGACTATGAGATGCATGATCTGCGGCCATTGTTGGCGTTGACTGGCCAAATCGAGGATTGTTTGTGTCGGCGAGGTTCAAAGGTTACGTAGAACAAGAACAAAGAGTAGTAGACAATGCTCCTTGGTGTTCTATTCACGATACTAGCCACTTTCAAACTCGCATTGTTGCCTAGCCTCCATGCTGATCATCAATCTCATTGTGAACGATGGCTCGGACTCTTGCATATATTAACTCCACGATCCCTCCATCTCGCCGAGCAGCTGAGAACAGACAAATCAATCCATTCTCGAGGATCAGATCTTAAAGCACTTTCAAAAGATTTATGAACTACCACCGATCAAATTCGAGGGATCTCCGAGAAGTCCAATCCAAACAACTACAGATTGTAAGCAGCACCAGCCCTCCCATTTTCCGCAGCCCCAAACTAGACAAATCCACGATGTGTTTCGCCATCATGATCCACGAACCGTGGTGTCTCCCTCCCAACACAGCTCCTCACGCATGCGACTGTACCAAACTCGTAACAGAGGTCTGCCTTCTTCCCAACGCCCAAGTCAAAACGAACGCAAACTGCGGCTCTTACACGCGGCTCATCCGCTACAATAAATGCACATTCCTCGAAACAAGTGGGAATTCCTGGGTGGCCATACCAGTCTTTGACTGGGGAGAAGCGTGCCCTGGGGAAGTAATATCAGATGTCCAACTACAACACAGGCAGAAGAGCCTGGCGGTGATGAATTTGAAGGGCATCGTCGAGGCGAACAAGGAGATGATTGTAGTTGGGGGAAAGGTCGAGTTGGTGAAGCAGATGGAAGTTCTCATGAAGGTTCAGAAGAGGTTCTGGCAGCAGGCGCCTATTCGAGAGAATCGAGCGTATCGAGTGCATCGCGATAGGGACGCCCGATTGTGGAGGCTGCTCAAGGAGATTTTCGGTCGCTGGCGAGCAGACCCGCCACCCATCTTCCTCTTTCCCTAACGATGCCGGGAGCTGGGTTACGACAACTGACAGGATATCGATGCATAGGGCTGGGCTTCGGGCCTGTCTGCTGGCTCTCCTGGAACCCGAGCTTAGCGAATGCCCGTGGGTGCTAATCCGGATTTCAGTAGGAGCAAAGAGTACCTGCGGCTGCCAACTGCGAGGAGCGAAATGACTATTCATGGATCATGGCTACTTGTATCGTCTTTCTCGGGGCTATTTGCCTCTTCGCCATACTGGGGTAATATAATATCTGGGGCAGGATTCAGAGAGGCAGAGTCGTGGTTGAGGGTTATTGCAGATGGGGATCCTCTCACAGTGGTCGATTAATGGTCTATTTTGCTCCTTTGTTATCATTGGGGGGGGGGGGGGGTTGGGGGTTTATAGTAGGCCTTCACTGCAGATTGGATAGGTCAAGGGATTGTATTTTTGGATATTAAAGCTATCTTATATGGTGGTTCTGGGGGCGGCTCTTCATCTTCAGGTTCACTTGCTTCGTCAATCCCTTTGAGCTACCTACATTCCAACGACTCGGTCCAAGCAGGAGTCGATTTTAATATACAGTGGACAGTGAGTCCGATCGATACGAGGTGGATCAACGTCTGATTAGATTTGACGTGCTTCAGTCTCGAAAAAACCATTTAACAGGCGGACTTGACCAAATTGATGGTGGCATTTTAAGCGGAGGTTTGTGCCAATTTAAATAGCGACAGCGGGATCTTCTCTATTCCGGTATTTACTAACTACTATAAAAGCCAGTATTGCGAGAAGATACGAAGAGTGAGTCTACCTCTAGAATCTCTCGGTTAAGAGGATGTCTCGGACTTGGGATCGGAGGTTTCTCTTTGTCAACATCACCTCAGCTGCTCTCTCTTCCCGTCAATCAAGAAATGCGGCCATTACCTTACTCTTAGATTTAATTAGGAATGCCTCTGGAATACCACTAGTGCTTTCTTCTTTCCTTGATTCTTCATCAACATCACTCCGCCGTCAGGGACATGATGGAAACACTGATCGCCTCCCTCTTCGCCGAGGACCACGATTCTCGAAACTGGGCCACATTCCGTATCCAAGAACTCCATCCCCAATCTGAGACCGGCTCTGCGAGAATACACACGTCATCGCGGGGGGGGGCGGAGTAGCTGAACGTTTGCGCCCCTGAGGAGACGGGACGTTATTTTAACTTCAACGAAGATCCACATTGCCGGGTTCGTGAGGTGGAGAAGAGCCGATTTAAGTATTGCCAGAGGATGGACGTTGTCGAATGGGGAAAGCCCGCGGTGTATTCTCTCCCCCTCTTACGAGGCACTTTCACCTCGTATCTCCTTTCCTTTTTTTAATCCGGCTCCTGCTTCCGGTTCTGAACAGATCTAAACTTACGTGGGGGGATAAATGTGGGTATAATGAGATGTCGCCAGAGGAATGAAAAAGTATAATGTGATGGCGATGAGCATCCTATGGCCCTAGACGATGGGGATTTGTCCCACATGTTCGCCGAATGGAAAGGGATCCTAAGGAAGGAGTCCGTTCATGGTAATAGAGAACACGCGGAGTCAGGAGAGGTTGCTTAGACTTGGTATGGGGATGTGTCGATTTTTCCTTGGAAATGCTTTTGATAACGATGGGGCGGCGGCCAAGAATAGATTCCTATTCACTTCGAGTTCATGATCTCGTATTTCCCGATAGAAGCAAAGGGAAGGAAGGAGCTTCCGCTTGACACCATGATTTCGACCGCCTTATTGGGGGTATATTACATGCTATGGTTTATAAAACCATAAACCACATCCTTTCCTTCCTAGGGGGTTTTGTCCACCAATTCTGTCCCATGACACAGACGAAGAGAGTGTGCCCCGTCCCCGTCCCCTTTCAACTCTCAACCACCTTGAACCAAACCAAAATCATACTCACATAACCGGCTATCCATTCCCAGAACACTCTCCCAATGAAGCCCCAAGCCCTCCTCCTGGGCCTTGCCGGTGCCGCCAGCGCAGCAAACATCTACCGCCGCACCGAATACGTCAACCCCCAACCCCCTTCCAACGATACCAAACCCGACACCATCAACCACTACATATGGACCATCACGCGCTTCACTCGGACCTGTATCAACAATGACACAACCTGTACCTACACTTTCGGCATCGACACGCACGGCGACGGGCCCCCCAGTTCATGCGAATACACGGTGTACGGGTTCCCGGCGAGCCGCCAGGAGGTGTCGAGGAGAGAATGCCCTGGTGGATTCACTGTCAGTTCGAAGTGGAGCGGACAGTTTGGCGAGGAAAACGGGTTTACGACTTTGGCGGTTATAAGGGGGTCCAAGATTGCTTGGCCGGCTTATTCAGATGGGCAGCTTGTGGATGGGGTTCCCGTTGAGCCTGATCAGAGTTATATTGTGTACAGTTCGTTTTAGGAAGATTCGAATTCTCAGAGCTATACTGGGCAGTGGTTTGGGAAGCGCGTAATAATAGAGCTGGACGTTTTAGCTGGAGCGACAATGATCCGCGCTTCGTGTTATAGATCCATTCAAGTTGTTCTGTTGCTCTATCTATTGTATGGGTCTGGTATCGAGGAGGTTCACGTCTCCCGACTGAACAGAAAAGCTGGTATGTAAAGATGCGGCGAAAAGTTATCACTGATGCTTCCCGACGCTGAAGGGTTCATTCGTGTTTCCTGTTTGCTTATATTAGTTACTTTGTTTAAGATTTTATACAAACGTTATGGAAACAACTAAGAAGACCACTGCCGTCTGTCCCTAGAGGGACGGCAACATGCCAGACCTCTTAGTTGGCGTGGGTTTATTTGTCTCCTGGAGGCTGCGGGGTTTTGGAAGTCCCTCACCTCAGGGTACGCCGATACGGTGTTCAGGGTGGATGTTCACTTGATGAATTCGTAATGGGCGCAAGGTTTTCCGAGAGACTTGAGACACCTGGTCTGAAATCTGCAACTGGAACCACCCATTCTCGCCGCCTTCCCCTCTCAACTCGCACATAACTTGAAACAAAACGCGTGAGCGAGAATTCCACCGGAGCCATGGCCCAGTGGCGCCGATGCCTAAAGCCTCCTCATGCTCCGAGCTCGAAATTTCCTTGGGCAGAAGAGCGGAGCGACGAAATCCTGAGCACTCCCCCGGGCCCCCAAACTTCTGGCGCGTGTTCATATATACTCTTCTTAGGGAGGATACTAATCCAGGAGGCTTGGAGAGACCCTTGGGCAATTTCTCCCTTATCCGTTGATGCCGCGATCTCTCGTTTGATGATTCCATCTCCAGGAATTTCCAGGCCGGAGAGCCTTGGGCGGACCACTAACCACCAACAAAAATTCGGCTTTGGCGTGCTCTTCAAAACAACAGGAAGGAGCAGGCTTCGGGAGCAGACTTTGCCTCTTGTGATGTAAATACCCGGGCTATTTATGGTTCCAGCCGGCCAACGAGATCAGTTCAGCGAATATCGGAACTCGCCAGCCAAGGGTCAGGAACGCAATGCCCAAGCCGGTGGAATTCTGCCGTCTTCAGGGTTTCACTACGTTGAATCGTTGACCAGAATACAAGAGTATGCTAGAGAATCCAGTCATATCATACCTCGCTTCTCTCCCCGCGATCATCCCGGCTCCGACCCCATCGCATCCGAGTGGAGAATAACCGGAGATGCGGCTCAGAATGAAGTTGAAAATGTATTTACCCTTTATGCCCGAAACTCTTATGACTGGGGAAATCATCAGCAAGGAAGGCTCCTTCGCGGCCGTAGCCTTTTCTTCCCCTGGAAAGAGGAGGGGCTATCGCTTAACTGCCGACTTGACTAGATGGAGGTAGACGCCACGCTCGTCCATACCATCAGCTTGGCAGAACACTGACTAGCAGTTCTGACAGGAGCAATGGCTTTTTGCTCCGACTTGGCATTTAGAATCTGCGATGTTATATGGTGGGGAAAGCGGAGGGATGGCTGCTGACTTGGAGTAATAGGCAACACCAACCCGTGATCGGATTCTGCCTAGATTTAGGATAGGAATCAAGTCGCAAACCCCGCTAGGTTGGATGGACTGAAAGGCCAACCCAGGCGTCCTTGCGACGGTACAGTAATCGCCAACCCACTCCAAAGAGATGCTGATAGTTCGGTGAAACTTGGAGGACGGGGGACGAGGTGTGGGCACTTCTGAACAACATGGACTTTCTTTGCTAAGCGTGCGTCTAAGACACTCAGTCAAGTTTGAGCCAAGTTCAGGCGCGTGTGCAGAGCATCCCTTTACTGTTTACGCCCGTCTCTGTGAACTCATGTCTCAGAAACGGTTCTCCTTGAGAAAACATGTAAAAACCACGCGAGCCGAGGCGTTGCGGGAACTGTACTCCTAGCAAGAACGCCCGCTGTTCATGGCATTGGCTGGAGACTTTGGTTTCATTGCTTCTTCCGGTTTGTCGAGTGCGGAAACTCACCGAACTCCGAAGTGAAAACGCTGTCACAAGGAGGGTGTGCCACGAGGGTAGGGTCCTAGCACTCGGAATCCAAAGACTCGGGTTGAACAGCTCCTGTCAGATTACTAGCGCCTTTCTGGCTGCTTCGAAAGGCAACTATTGACGACTATTAAGTTTTGTTATTTCACCATGATTCAAGGGTCTGTAGAGGTCAAAGGCGCACAGACTGTCTTCCAGCCGTCGGCAGCGATGCGTGGCGAGGGGCTAGGGAAGGGGAAGAGAATCGACGTCTACGGACGCGGTCACGATCGGAGAAAGACTCGCGCTGGCTCACAGGAAGCATGGGGGTCCATGTAACACTCGGATCAACCGAACCGGAAATCGGCCGGCTGAGCTCTCGTCCGAGCGGGCGTGCAGAAGGTGTCAGTGTTAATTAGTCTTCATTGTCAACCGAGTCATGTACTGGCAGGGGTCGCCCAGTTTATGAGCCAGGCTCATTTTTCAAGAATGACGGCATTGGCCACAATTCCGCGATGCTTCAACTCTACCAGAGTTAGAGTTCTTCCAGACTAGCAATTGTGGCACATTCCGGGAGGAAAAAACGCTCTCTGCTGGAAAGGCAGTGTCAGGAGATCGGTCGAGACTTTTCGCCTATGGGGTAGACTCTTGGCAAGGAAAGACGAGAGAGAGAGCTGAGAGGTACAGACAAGAATACTGCCGGAGTTGACTTAATTTTCAAAAAGTCCTTCCTGTGTGAATGAGGTATATTCCGGTGGAGGGGCGGGTGTGATGAGCATGAAGCCACTTTCACACCTTCATCCAATGACCACACTGCAAAAAGCAAAGTCCGCATATAAGAAAACCAAGTACGCGTATTCTTGCGGCAGGTACTCGCAAAAGGCGGTGCAGCATAGAGATATACTGGTGACGATCAAGAGCAATGCTCCTAACGGCCACGGTGATTCGTGGGGAGTAGAGCAAGAAAAGCAAACGGCTTGGGCCTAAGGTTGGGCCTAAGGTTTGTTCTCCGAGTACTACAACAGTACTGGGCCGAATCTGAAGAATAACCCGCGGTGGCTGGATGAATTTGTAGTGAGGAGAAGTGATGGGCTTGGCCTGCGTATGCGTGCTTGTGATGATGGATCTGGAAGACGTAGTTCATCCAATGTTCATGTTTGGAAGTATGATTTAAGTTCATGGCAAGCGAGGCCCTCACGGGCCGAAGCTAAAGCATCCGACATCAACCCTCTCAAAATCCCCTCCAAGACCCGAGCTTAAAAGCTCGTCACCGCAACCTCTTTGGTCAAAAGTGGTGAGGCTTCCCCGACCAGCACTCGGAGAATTCTCCTTTAAAGTTTGGCCAGGCCCACGATCCAAGAAATGCCCAGACTCACTAGCACATCAGCTTTCGGCAGGACAATCTGATGGCTCAGCCCCCCCACAATTAATGTGTCGTGTACGATGTAGTGAATTGCGTTCTGGCCCCGGCAGCTCTGGGTTACCCGGCCCTCTACTTGTGCAAACTAGTCCGCTCCGGGAATAGCCAGCGATCGCTGCAGATCAAAAGACCAAGTCTCCACTTCCCGGCAGTCACGTCCCCACAGCTCGGAGACGCGAGGAGCGAGGGACCGGGCCATGGGTCCTGTGTACTTCATCGCCTTCGTCTTTCTTTGCTAGCATGGTGTTATGCTCTGCGGTGTTGTCTGGATTCACACCCCCTTTGGCCATGTAGCCCATCCCATAGCATGTCAAGCTCCGTGTAAGGAGGATTTACTTTCTCTATTGCCGGCCGTGTGGCCCCCAGGGTGAGCGATGAGGGGGTGGTTGGAGTGTATTATTTGTACTCGAGCATCTGAAGAGAGTAGAAGTCGGATCTCGCCATGCTGCGAAGTCGTAGACATTCTTCCGCGTGGAGGATTACATATCTTTGATGCGGTCGCTCTCCAGCTTCTCTGGGTTGCTTTTTCTACCCGCCTGATAACGCGCTACTGCGCCTTCGCCCTCGTGTCATGCAGGTCCATTCGGGTCATTCATCTCGTTTGATATACTCAGCGCTTGTTTTTCTTCGAGGCTAGGGGAAGCGCCCTGGGATTTGAACCTTTAGTCCCTTGACTTAGTTCTTCCTCCTCTTTTCACCGTGATTTCTACCCAGGGAAGGTCTTTGAAGACATCCACCGAACACGCATAGTACTCGGTTCATCCTCAGATACCGTCTCACGACGCCTACCCCGAAGAATAGATGACTCCTCAACCACGTCAAGAAAGTTCATCCATTCTAGCATAGGTTCCTGCTCCGATATGCACACCGAGAGACCTCCGGGTTTCGATCCGGCTAGAGACAATGAGTCCAAGCAGGGGACGGTCATAGCCATCGCCGTGGTGTTTTGTGCGCTATCGACCACTTTTACGGCGCTGAGGTTGTATACGCGGAAGAGGATATTGCACATGTTGTGTGCGGATGATTATGCTATTTTCTTTGCTCAGGTATGGAAATGTCAATGTCGACCTAGTGTTGTTCGAGGGAGTCGGCGATTTTGAAAGATGCCGAATGCTGATAGTATCAAACGGTCTTAGTTCATATCCATTGCGGTGTCGGCTCTTACCATCGTCGGTTCGTTTGGCTCCATCTTTCCTTATCACATTCAATTCCTCGAAGAGAGAGGGAGACGGGAGAGGAGGAGTGCAAATGAAATGGACTCTAACTCAATGTTGAAATGCAGAGGCACACTATGCTCTGGGACGGCATCTCTGGTCCATCCCGCCTGAGGACTCCATGATGCAGATAAAAGTAAGTTAGCACGAACCAATCCACGGCTTTTCGAAATCTCTCTTATAGTAGGCCCCCGGAAGACTAACCACAGTTCCTCGCTAAGATCCTCTACGGCGTTATCCTCGGCTACAACTTCGGCCTCAACGTCGTCAAAATCTGCTTCCTCCTCTTCTATCTCCGCATTTTCGGAAGCACCATGCTCCGCACCATCAGCAAATGGTTCCTCGTCTACGTCGGCATTTGGACCGTCACGCAGCTCATCCTCCTCGCCGTCACCTGCATGCCCATCGCCGTCATCGCGCCCGCTATGGAGGGCAGGTGCATCAACACGTACCCGCTGTGGCTCTTCTCGTCCATCATGTCCATGTTGACGGATTTTGTGATTTTCGCGCTGCCGCTGCCGTGGGTTGTGAAGTTGAGGATGAAGAGGAAGCAGAAGATTGTTACTGTTTTGATGTTTTCGTTGGGATTCTTGTAAGTTTTTACCCTTTTGTCAACTCGGACGGGGAGAAGAGATAAAGGAAGGGAAGAAGAAAAGACCAATTCGGGTACTAACTCCTCCTTGTTTAGCACCTGCGTCATCTCAATCATCCGCATATTCACCCTTGCCGCCTCCGTCAACGCCAGCGACCCAACCTGGGACAACGTCGGAACGGGTTGCTGGTCCATAGTCGAATTGAACTGCGCGATTCTCTGCTCCAACCTCCCGACCCTACGGCCCCTCGTCGTCAAATACTACCCCAGCTTCGCGCAGTCGTCCGAAGGCGACCGCTCAGGGTCATATCCGCGCTACGGTCCTTACGCGCGTGCCCGTCGAACCAAGCAGACGGGCGCTTCGGCAGCTGTGGGCTCGGATGGTGGCGGGTCAAGGTTTAATAAGTTGGAAGATAGTGGAGGCGGGAGGAGTACGGTGACGACGGGGGGAAGTGGGGGAGGGGAGAGGAGTGAGAGCCAGGAGCATTTGCAAGCTGTGGCGACGATGTGCTATTCGGGTATGAAGGATACGGAGGGGATTGAGTTGGAGGACCAGCGTGGGGCAACTGGGAGAAGGGTGGGCGAGGGGAAGGGAGGGGGGATTTTGGTTACGAGGGAGACGAATGTTGTGTCGGATTTGGCGCCGGCGAGGGGCCATGGGAGGAACACGTCGTTGGGGATATAAAGGCGGTTGAGATTTTAACTTCTTTTGCGTAGCTCTTTGGAGGAAGGCGTCTGTGGATGCGACTGTGATTGAATGGGATATATCATCTATATTTACATGGACTGGACATACTTTCTCACCTTTGTGAAGGGTGCCAGTGACAAGAGGATATCCTCAGGGCGTGTATGATTTATTCAAGCTTGGAAGATCCAATCCAGCCAGCTCTCTCCGGCACATCGGAGTTTCTTCCGCGATACCATCCATCCGGAATGTAGCGGCGCCGGCAAGTCCGTTCCTACTGCGGGTCTGAGGACCGGAGATGCACCGGAGATGGACCCGGACGCGGTTGAAGAAAGATTGGTCCACAGCCAATTATCAATGGGATTAATTCAACCCCTCTTTAATCCCCTGCCCTAGTAGTGCAACGTCATATATATATATCTGATGATCTGACCCCCATCGAATGCAAACCCCTCAATGCCCCTTCTCACCAGAACAGCTACCCATCACCCCCGTTCTTCACAATTCATACGGCGTTCCATTTACCCCCAAGCACCAGAGCGAATTGTGAGAAAATGGCCTCCATCGACACTACCATCCACGACTCCGCTACAGGCCGTGCCGCCGCCTTCGCAGCCAAACACTCCTCCCCACAACCCCTCCGCCTCTACGGCGGCTGGTTCTGTCCTTTCGTGCAACGCGCCTGGATCGTCCTCCACGAAAAGAACATCCCCCACCAATACGTCGAAATCAACCCCTACAAAAAGGCCCCGGAGCTCCTCGCCCTCAATCCGCGCGGCCTCGTGCCAACCCTCCAAGTCCCTCCGCCCGAGGGCAAAGAAGGAGGAAAGCCGAGGGCGTTGTACGAGAGCGTCGTCGTCTGCGAGTATCTGGACGAAGCGTACGGTGGCGAAGGGGATAGGTTACTACCGCGCGACGCTTTCGAGAGGGCGAGGTGCAGATTGTGGATTGATCACGTTTCGTCGAGGATCGTGCCAGCGTTTTACAGGTTTATACAACATACTGCCGACAAGCCGTATACTATCGAACAAGTCCGGAGGGAATTCTTGGGACATGTGGAGGAGTTTGTGAGGCAGATGGATGAGGAGGGACCGTGGTTTTTGGGGAGGGAGTTTAGTCTGGTGGATGTGGCGTTGGCGCCGTGGGCGAAGAGGTTGTTTTTGATTGATCATTACAAAACGGGAGGTGCAGGGATTCCTGATCGGGAAAAGGTGGAGGATGAAGAGCAGAGGAGGATCTGGAAGAGATGGAAGGTTTGGTATGATGCCATTTTGCAGAGGGAGAGCGTGAAGGATACTATGAGCGACGCTGAGCGGTATGTCGAGGTGTATCGGAGGTATGCGGATGATACGACGCAGTCGCTTGTTGGGCAGGCGACGAGGCAGGGTGGTAGACTGCCTTGAAGGGGAGGATGAAGAGAATATGGGGGTTGGTAAGTCAAGCGCGAATGTTGGAAGTAGGACTGTGATGCCCCGTGGGAGAGAGTGTGTGTACACAAACACGCTACTGTTTTATACTATATCAATTGATCCAAGACTAACGCTATTCGAGTATGAAGGTGCCATTATTCGAGGGCAAGCACACATGTATAGAAATACAAAAGGAAATGCTTCCATCCCCTTCCTCCTTTACAACTTTACATTGTCAGAAAAAGAATAAGTCCACCCAAACGCCCGTCACCTTTCAAACACTCTTCTTCCTTGAAGACTCTCCCTTTACTTTTGTTCTTTACCAGCTCTTGACCTTCCTCATGCTTCCCTCCTCCTGGAGCGCCTTATGCAAATCAAAAGAGTTGAACAGAAGGTGAGGCTCATGGCCCATACCCTTCTTAATGCACTCATACTCGGCCTTGTCATAGTACGCCTGGAGGATGGGCTGGTAGACGGGATGAGCGCACTTGTCAATGATGACCTTGGCCCTCTCGCGGGGGCTCAGACCCCTCACATCAGCGAGGCCGACCTCGGTAACGATGACGTCGAGGTCATGCTCGGTCTGGTCGATATGCGTGCACATGGGGACGATGCAGCTCACACCATCGGGATCGTTCTTGCTGGGCCTAGTCGAGGGAGTATGCATGATGGAGTACTTGGCGGAGCGGAGGAAATCAGCGGAGCCACCGATACCGTTAAGCATGCGGCTGCCCATGACACAGGTGCTGTTGGCGTGGGCGTAGATGTCGACCTCGACGGGGGTGTTCATGCCGATGACACCGAGACGGCGGATGATCTCGGGCGAGTTGGATACGCTCTGGCTGCGGAGGAGGAGCTTGTTGTGGTACTTCTCCCAGTTATCGTAGAAGCGCTTGAAGGCGTCGGGCGAGAAGCGAATCGAGGTGGCGGTGGCGAAGTCGAGCTTACCCGAGTCGAAGAGATCGAGGAAAGTGTCCTGGATGACCTCGGTCCACACCTTGAGGTTGCTGAAGTTGCTGTTATTGAGACCACCGATGATGGCATTGGCGACGTTGCCGATGCCGGACTGCAGGGGGAGGAGGTTCTTGGGGAGACGGCCGCGGGCGACTTCGTGCTCGAAGAACTCGATCAGGTGGCCGGCAATGGCCTCGGACTTGGCATCGGGAGGAGTGTTGGGCGAGGTGGCATCGGGGTAGTCGGACTCGACGATACCGACGACCTTTTCGGTGTCGATGGGGATGGAGGTGCGGCCGATGCGGTCCTCGACGTCCATGACGAGGTAGGGCTTGCGGTGGGGGGGCAGGTCGGTCATGGTGATGTCGTGGAGACCCTCGAAGGAGGGGATGGAGGTGTTGACCTCGATGATGATCTATTGCTTGATTTAGCAGCTAGCTTCTTAAGGTCCCAAATGGGCCAATGGAACCCAGATGCATGTTCTCCCCCGTTCCCCGACGCAGAAGCGGGTCCGGGGGTGTGGGGAACCGTTGTCGTGAAGGCTGAAGGGGGCTACGGAATTGGACTATTACCTTTTCGGCCATCTGGACGAGCTCGGGAGTCGCACCAACGGAAGCACCGGGAACGATGCTGCCGTCCTCGAGAATGTCGGTCGCCTCAACGACTACAACGTCAATGTTGTTGTGCGGCCTGTTCCTGGTGTAGAAGCCCTAATCACAAAAAATTAGTCGCTTCCCTTTTTGTTTTGCAATGCCTCTTCGTTTTTTCCAACTTACGTAGACAAGGTCGACAGGGAACATGGAAAGATGCTTGTCGAAAAAGTTGATGCTGCCATCATTGATACCCTTGGAGATGGCCTTTCCGACCTGATGGGGACTCCTCCGCTCAATCATGTCGAGACCGGCCCATCGGTTCTCAGTCTCGGCGCCGGACGAGGCACCGACGAAGAGGCTGTACCTAAGCTTGCCCTGCAAGTTGTTCTGCTCGACGTGGTCGGCGAGGAACGTGGGGATTTTCCTTTAGAGACAAATAATCGTCAATATCATGTCCCAATTGAACCAATTGAACTTGGGGAGCGAGCGAGAACGGAATCAATTCAGAAATAATAAAGAATAGAGCTTACTTGGGGTAGCCGACACCGGTGAAGCCAGACCAGCCAATGTACGCGCCATTGGGGAAATGCTGCAACATATCCTCAGCCCGGCAGACCTTATTCAACATGGTCGGCCTCCGGATGCGCGCCTTGAGGGCCGCCGAAGCTCGCGCGGTGGTGGACATTGTTAATGAGGAGGAGAGAGAGAGGGAGTAGAAGAGATCTTAACTGCGACACGGAGGAAGACGAGTATGAAACAAAGAGAGCCCGAGAGGGGTAAGGAAGGAAAAAGAGAAAAAGAAAAATTAGGAAGACGACTCCAAAAAAAGGAGAGAAGCTAAAGAGGGAGGAGGAGGATGAAAAGCTAAAATCAGGGGATGTGGCCAAAACATATACTCTCGCAAAAAGTCTGGAGAAGAGGGAACGAATGGACTTGGGGATCGGACTAATTATCACGGTGGGGAAAAACTGTCCTGATCGTGGGTCCCGAAAAAAAGACCCTGGCCCGAAAAAGCTCATGTGGAACCCATTGGCGGGTTCGGGAATTCAATTGTTGCTCTTGGCGGATTCGGGGACCATGGAAGAATGCTAGTTTATGAACCGTCCAATTGTCTCAGCCCCCAGGGCCGATCGAAAGGCAAAGGACGTACAGGAGGACGTACAGGAGGACGTACAGAAGGACGTACATACACGCGGGGGGGACAAGGAGACGAGGGGGTCGAGGGAGCTCGAGCGGGCGTCCTTTGCGGTCTGGGCTTGTCCAATGCTTGTCTTTGCCTGTCTTGGGAAACCCCAGCGTCAAGCTTGATCCAACAAGGAGCAGCGGCAGTGGCAATTACGTCACGAGATACGCTGTAGCTTTTTCGCCTTTTTGGTCCTCTTTTTGTCTCTTTTTGTCTCTTTCCAGGGCGACAGGAAGGTTTCGACATCTTCGGCGGCCTTTTGCGATTGGGCGGACACGTCCAGAACCAACATTACCTGCGTCTCATTCGTCCTCCGGCAGCTGGCGGACAGTCCGGGGTCCCGGCCTTGGCGGATTTTTTCCCTCTCTGAATTTGCTCCTTTCCTCCGGAGCTTCAACCGAGTTTACCGAAGGGGATCCGTACAGTGTGCCGCATAGTGCAGGCGCTTCGCATCCGATCGCCCCAAAAATGGAAGCAAAACTGCACTCAATTGAGCTCTTGACTTGTTGAGGTTTGTTCTTTGCATCTTAGCATTTTGGCGCCATATGCAACTGCCGTCTGCACCCTGGGTCACGCTGGAAAAAGTAGCAGGCATCCGTAGTGTAATTACCGCATTTCTCTTCATACGATAAATCGATACTTTACAAGGATATCGTCGGTCTACCTTTTTACTTCCTCCCTTCTCATGTGAACACCCCCTTTTAGGGTCCCTCGGTTCTCTACTCCGTACATTATTCCAGGGTGTCCTGTCGCAATCGATTGGGCTGACGATCGGACCTGACGATGGTCGTACGAAGAATGGAGTTTCACGTGACCAGAAATGGGGGTACAATTGGAGGATTTTGAGATAGGCTCGGAGTTAACATCCCTGTTTGTCATCATTGCTTAGTCAAGCACGGCCCTCCGAATTGAATCGGGAAGGCAAAGCCTCCCGCTAACAATCTCCAACACATCATCCTCATCCCATCTTCAAAACGTCCTGCCCATTCATCCCGCGTCTTGTCCTTCGTAGATTATAGATTACCTCAAATTAGCCGCAACATGGCTCCAGCGCCCAATTATGCCACCTCATGCTATCGATTGAAATACCTCGCCAACCCCATGTGCCTGGAGAGAGAGCGCACCGTATCATTCAAGCATCCTCGGATTCCTCGGTAGGAAAAACAACTGCGCCGCAATATAGCTTCCGTCCGCCGAGGAAGGAATAATTTGCACGAGGGGCTGTGTCACCCAGTCCTACAGGCGGCCCGGGACCTCGACGGCAAAAAGCACCGACTCCCCTCTTTCTCTTGGGCAATTCATTTTGATTGCTTTCTCAAGGAATGGCTCAATCATGCTCCGGCGCGGATGGAACCAGTCGAGTCGTAACACCTCCCGGGCTTTTAGATTGGGAAATTTCTATTCTAGGCTGAAATCAGATATGGCGTACAACTAACCTCGAGTGACACAGAAATCTCACCTTATCGCAATGTGTGTTGATGGCCTCGGGGTGCGCCCCGCGGGTCTTTCTGTTGCAAGTGCGCCTCGCCGGTATTGAAAAGCATGCGCCTTATTAGGGACGGGACGAAGGGGAGATGAATTTTAACTTAGACGTAGAGATATATACGGGCTCTTGATTTAATCGACCACTTTTCTCGGGTTCCTCACATCTTTCTTGTCGCTCTCTGAGCTGCGCTGTCTGATGATTTCTGATTTCCTTTTCATCGTCTTCTTCGAGGAGACTCGCATCTTCAGATAGCAAACCGGCCCGTCGCGTAGCCGAGGAAACTGGGCGAAAGTCTCTCTTTATTTTCTATTTTCTATTTTCTATTTTCTCTCGCGCCGCTTCTTCTTTCCGACTTCAATGGCGACACCTACGACATCGTCGCTTCCTGCCCCCGTCATCACTCCCGCCAATCCAATATTGGAGAACCGGCAGTACCGTAACATATACGATGGCTGGCTCGACGAAACCGGGGGCACCGAGGGACAGTCCCCGTACTTGAAAATACCGAAGAGTCTTGCGGAGCTTCCAGTAGAGAATCTAGGCCCGATGACAACTACGTGGGATGAATCTTTAGCGTGCACCACCACCTGGAAGTCTGGCAGTGGCTTGGATGTCAAACGGATAACGGGACTATGCAACGAAAGATTTAACTACTATTCGCCGGCCATCTGCCCGATGGGCTGGCTTCCCGCCTTTCCGCCGTTTCCAGAAGCCTCTGAGACGCCCGGCGTAACGTCTACGCTCTGTTGCCCATCGTACGAGATACCTCCTCTCCGTATCTTTTCCTTTCTTTCTCATCTGCAGACTGTTTGCATATAGGATTAGAAAGCTAACAGCGGGCTCCAACTGTGCAAAAGATCATATCATCCTGCCACATTGGCTGGCGATGAGTGTTACGGCAGGATAAACTGCGTATTTACGCGGCTTGCTCTCACAACCGGAACAGAGAGACCTGTCGTAACCGCCATAGTAATCGAAACTCCCATCCATGTCCGGTGGCACGAGTCAGATCTCCCTCAACTAGAGACCGACCCGCTGGCGGACCACCCTCCAGAGTGGCCCAAGTTCACCTTTGACCCTAGATTCGCCGACTCCAGGCCGTCCCAAAGCATATCTACACCACTGCCTATGCCTATGCCTGAAGCGGCAATAGCGCGGCGCGAGCAACCCTCGAGTTCTTACACTACACCGGCGCCGTCGGCCGTGGCGACCGAGTACGCCCTCCCGCCTCCTCGGGACTCTCAGGTAGTCAGCCTCGTGCTCTGCTTCATACCCGTGATCCTAGCGCTCGTCGTTACTACTGTCGGTTTCGTCTGCATGGCCGTTCGAAAACGGGCGGCGAGAAAACGTTCAAAGAGACGTGGGAATGTACATTACCCGCCATATGTTCCCCTCATCCTTACATGGCCGTCGCTGTTGCTCCTCGCCAGTGTACTCATCACCTCGATCGGACTCATTCACATCGCTACCAAAGTTCTGAGCCGAGACGACAGGGGCGTCCCGGAGCTCGTCACGGGAATCAGGATGCGCATCCACGCCAGACAGGCAGTAAACTCCAGTCACGACGAAACGACACTATCCGCCCCTTTGGTGCTAGATCCCACGGATCCCGAGTTTCAGAAAATTAGGCTTATTAAGTTAGACCCCGCGCTAGGGATCGTGCCTTCTGTACCGGATTTCTTTTGGGACAATAACCCGGGGAATCTTATGGTGCTGGGGTGCGACGGCAGAACTCTGTTGAGTCCTCTCAGCTATACAAAAGTTGGTTACACTAACCCAAACCCTATACACGGGGGAATTTTGTCGGAGAATGATAATAAATGGTTCGTTTTGACTCCTCGAGGGGAGGTCATCGAAGTGGTCATGGAACGTCGCGATCGAACGAAGGAAGGACAGACGGATCCCGGCCGCCCGGGAGTGCTTAGAGTAAAAAAGGACCCCGATCAAAATTCGCCAGATGCTAGTATCGGGGCCTCAATAGATGGCAACCTGGCCGATGGTGACGCACGACCGTTAGAAGAAGACCCGCAACATCCGAGGCCAAATGCCGCCGCCGCCGCCGATGGCGAGGAGAAGAAGGATGAGGAGGAGGAGATTATAGGACCGGGACAGACGATTCTCGATAGGGAACGGCAAGCGACTGTCAGGGAGTTGCTCCAGGAACTGCGCGATGCTGCCGGTCCATTCCTCGTTCCGCCGCTCATTTCTGGAGACCACCAGTATTTCTCACCTGTGTTTGGGCCAGGAGGAGGAGGCGTACGTGATGGATCTTCCGACGTAGGCTTTCCGCTGGAGATCATCGGCGTCGGCGTCGGCATTGGAGATGAGAGTGATAGAGTTGCTGCTCTCGCTGGTCTCGGTAGTCTTGGGGGTCTTGGAACCCTGGGAGCGATTCCCGGCCCAGCCGCAGTATCGGGGTCAGAGGCCGGATTTGGGTCAGTAAAAGCCGTTGGAGGGGAAAGTTTCTCAGGAAGCGCAGAAGACGACGCGCCTAGGAATCCTGGGAGTCGAGTTCCCGGCTCCAAATCTCCCGTGGTGCCGCTTGGCGTATTACCGCCATCTGGCGATTCCGCTTTTGATCAGGAGATTGAAGTCAGTCCTGATAGCATATTTGACGAACGGCCCGCATTTGGTCGACCTGCATCCGGTCAGCCTGCATCTGATGGCCTCGCATCTGACGGATCTGCACCTGATGAATCTACACCTGATGAATCTACACCTGATGAATCTACACCTGATGAATCTACACCTGATGGACCAACGACCGACGGGCAACCGAGTAGCGGCGAAACTTACTCAAATGGAATCCCCACCCTCTTCGTCCTAACAGAAGCAGACTACTTCTTCGCCTCCTTCGCCCCCAACCTCCTAACCATCATCTTCACCATTCCGTGGCGAATAATCCACCACCAAATCGTTTCCATGGAGCCTTTCTTCCACATGGCCACGTCCCAAGGCATTACTATCAGCCACGCCTCCCGTCTCCGCTACCGTCTCCTCTCAGGCTTCGTCCCACCCTCATCTTCGCTCTGGAACCGAGACTGGGCGATTGCCTGGGCCGCTATCCTCGAGTACATCTGCGCCATCCTGGCCCCGATCGCTGCCGAGGCCGTCGGTATGGGCGTTTCCGGGGAGTGCGATGAGGGCGACGCGAACGGGTGTATGGTTGTTATGGAGGTTCTGCCCCAGCTTACGCGGATCGCGCAGGTGCTGCTTGGGACTATGTTGGCTGCTACATTGGCCCTGGGGTATACTATGATTGGGAGGACGAGTGGGCTTAGGAATGATCCGAGGACTGTTATTGGGGTCACGGCGCTGTTGAGGGATGAGGAGACGCGTCGTATATTGCAGAATGTTTCTGAGGAAGACGTGGTCACTATCAAGGCCTTTAAAAGGAAGTTTTGTGGGGAGAAACTCCGGCTTGATTATTTCCTGCCGCGAAATGGGATGTCCGAGTATGGAATTACGTCGATGAACAGCTCGTCTCCTGTCTCCACAGAAGAAGCCCCAGCGATAGGAGAAGATGAGCAAGCTCGGCCGGGTGGTACAGCATCGAGTGATGATGATCAGGTCGATGACGCGACTCCAAAGCCACTGGATGTAAGGTGGAGCTGCGGTGTGTTGATCGCTTTTGCCGCCTTTCATGTCGGGTTGACGATTATGATTCTGTACTGGCATATCGCGGAGCCGGAGGATAGTCCCTTTGGAGAGTTTATGTGGAGTCAGCGCTTCGGCGTCAGGTTTCTGTTTGCGGCGGTGGGTGTAGCAACGAACTTTGGCTGGATGGTTGTGTTCGACGGTGAGTTAATCTGAAGATGCAGACTCTTGACGCCCTAGGACTAACCTTTTTTTTTTTTTTTTTTTTTTTTTCTTCTCCCGCAATTCTTAGATGCCCTCATCTTCATACCGCTCTGGAACCTTGCAAAAGGATACTGCAAAGCAGAAGACACCATCCTCCGCCTCTACAGCACCGACCCCTACTCCGAATTTCTCCGCTCCCTCCTCGCCCGCCGCCCCTTTACGGCCTTCCTCTCCTTCGTATCCATCCTCAGCGACTTCCTCCCCCTCCTGCTCACCAACGTCCCCTACGCCCGCCTCCTCACCAAGAAGGCCAACCAAGCCAGCGTCATCCTCTCGTCCGCCATCCTCGCCGTCATGGCCGCCACCCTCTTAGCCCTCGCCTTCTTCCTCTGGAAGTACCGGCCTAGGTTCTTCATCCCGCTGGAGCTGCTGCGGAAGACTCCCTTGCTGGGGATCATGGTGTTGGCTTGTAACTCTGCTAGTACGACGGCGGCGGCGGGAGGGTTGTCTGTTATGACGAGCGGGGAGCAGAGGGAGAGTGTGAGGAAGGCTGGAGCGTATTATAAGCTTGTTGGCAGGACGGGGGGAAGATGTGGCGCGGGGATTGAGATGATTGAGGGGCAGGCGGTGGAGGATGAGAAGAGGCAGGGGAGGAAGTAAGTGTGGAGGATATCTTGGTGTATATCTTGCGCTCAACATTTTTTGATATAAAGCTACGCTTGATTTACATATAGCAGTCTGACAATGGACTAAATTTGGCTAAAAGAATCGAGCCAAAGTGTATTTCCCATTCTCTTCTAGACATTGTTCAAATAAAGGCAGGCAACCCTTCTTTGATCTCCGTACCCTCTTTCCGCTTTGTCCGGCCCCACATCGGAGCTGCGACCGGGATTTCACAACTTCACCTCCGCTCTGTCTTCTACGTCTTCCAGCATCACCACTTCATTCTATATTCCTCCCACGAAACCCCATAACACCATCCGAATGTTATTCAAAGTTCCTGGTTCATATGGCCATCAGTGCACATAGCAGCTTCTTTTCTGATCAGTCTGGGCTTTGCTGTGATCTATTTATTCTTAGGCTGCCTTTGAAAACTCTGACTTTTCTTCTCCTCTTCATACCTCAGATTCCTTGGACTTGTCTATTCTAGAGAGCTTCAAGTTTCAACCCCTACCTCTTTGATAGCAGAGCGTCTCTCGGAGCGTCGGTATCCTCCTTTTCTTGAGACTGGTAAGTTTCTCTTCCTTCTTCATTTCCTCGACAGCTCCTTTACGTCTTCGGCGAGTTTTGTACCGCCCTCGGTTTGGGGCTCTCTGTTTTCTTTGGAATCCCCAGAGATCTCCTCGGAAATCTTATTGTCTTTTGTTTCTTTTCCTCTCCTGTTTTGGAATCCTCTACTGACTTGCAAGGCTCCAGGCTCCTTCCACCTTACAGAAGAGGATCTTCATCGAGTTGAATAAACGAATTTCGATTCGAGTTCAAGGTAATGCTCCTCATGTTTCCTTGCTCTGGAAGATTTGCTGACACCAATAACTCGAGCAGAAAAGGGTAACCAGGATTCTGGAGTTGGAGGATCCATGTTCATTGTATTCCAACGAATACCTAAACACCTCTTTAAGCTTTGATTCATGTAAGTCCTCCCGGTCAATCCCGATTTCAGTGTACGGAAATAACAACTCACCTCCACCAGACAGTCCAATCTATAACCGCAAGAAGCGCAACAACGTAGGGATGGATAGCCAGGGCGGACAACCCATTTCCCCATCGGAGGCTTCTTCCAACCCCCGATCCGATTTCGTCCATCCATCCGTTGCAGGAAGTGATATCACGGAATTCTCTGAAGGTTTCCCCCAGCTGCCGGCCGATGACGACACGGACTGGATACCATTCTTTGAAGATGACAACCCTGAGGATTGGGTGAATGAGGCACCGGAGCCTCTGGTGCGATATGACACTATAATCAGCGTAAACTTTAGCGCCGTCCCCCTTGAAGGGTTCACCAGGCCAAGCCTCTGTCCTGTCATGTTCGATCCCGTCCGGAGCCTCGACGCTGTGGAGTTCCCTGCGCATCTTTTCATTGTCTCAGGAAACACGCTCCTCGAAGTACGAGCCTTCAGCATGGCAATCCGCGACGCCACCGGCGCCGAGTTCCATGGCCCCGTCATTCGACACCCGGAGGAGCGGCGACCACAGCCACGGGGCATGATTCAATATCCTGTCATGGCTTACATCTGCGGTTCGGGAGCCCACATGACGCTTTCTATTCGTAGAATGTACGTTGCATACCTCCGCAGCTTCGGAGGCTTTATCACCTGGAACATCGACCCTGCCACTCCTGAACCGACTACTGCGGATCTACTGCGATTTGTCGACGAGGATCCGGCCGCGGTGGATCCGCTGGTCCGCCACGTGAACGAGCTGGTCGTTTACAGGGGCCCCAGACCTTCGGATGATATCAGAGATCTTGAGATGTGGCAGGTTTTTTCTCTTCTCTGGGATCGTAGGCGAAACCTCGCGCTGACCGTCGGTATCAACATCAACTACCAACCACTCAACGCCGTTAAGCTCCACGACATACAAGTGCACAACATAGACGAGGCCCAGGCCATCAGGCCGCGTCACCACTACGTACTGCAAAAGGCGTTCGAGATTCCTGGATTTTATTTCCGTGGTGAATACGGCGAGTTGCGCTGCAACGATGATGACGGCTATCCCATGTACTTCGGCTTTATAATTCCTAAGAAACACTGGCGTCTATGGGTGACCCTCCTGGATGCGACCAACCTTCCCGGCGTTGACCCCGCCACAGTCCGCCCGGTCGACGTGGTCGCCGCCCGCGTGGCCACCATTTTCGAAATCGCAAACACGGGCGTCTTTAACACGGCCTGGTCCATGCACACCCCCTGGTTCGGACACTGCATCACTATCAACCTCCATCGGGACCAGGATAGCTCATGGGCCAAGTTTATCACAACGGCGGACATCATATTCGTATTGAACCTGTTCGTCAAGGGCCGCGTGGCCTACCTGGGCGGCGACTCCAGATGGGACAGATCTCTTCACGGTGAAGCCGCCTACCGCTGCCAGAGGGCCGTGGATCGATTCATCTATCTGAGGAGTGAGGCCGATTCTTTGGGATACTACATGTCGTCGGAAAGCACCCTCAGTGCCATCAGGCAGATGTGCCGTGCCGATATTCGCCTGGATCTTCAGCGCTCGTTGGGGAGGGATAGTCCTGTTTGGGAGTTCTTTTCCCGAGATGAAGTGAGTGGTTGGGAGCTGTTCGTTCTATGTTGGATCCACGATGACTTCCTTCTTTGGTGGGAGTGAGGGACTGCCTCCGCCTCTCGAAAGCGAGAAAGAAAAATCAGAAAACAAAGAGAATAAAAATAGAGCGCACTGGTATATAGTTTTCTCAGGCTACTAGACTACTATAATAACGGTTCACCATACTTGGTAGTGTCCCGCGAGTCCTTGGTTCTCTTTAGCATGCGTAGTTTTCTGTCGTAGAGATTGACTCGAGCAGCCCCGTCTCCAAGATTTGCAACAGCAAAACCCTAGGGAGCATTGATTCTGCTCAGATGAGCACACCTCGAGAGCTTTCCATTCGATCCCAGAATGCAAACCCTCATCCATATTTCCCATAAAGCATATATCACATTAAATCATATTCATCACCATTGTTCCCCCCTTGCCATGCCTACGGCCTATCCCCCTCGACAATAACCGACTGATAATCCCCATAACACATCGCAAACGATCCCCCCCTATTCACCCCCGTCCTCCTCGACTCCTCAAACTTGGTCACATTCCAATACGCCTGCTTCAGCCCGGGATACCGCGGGACATCCAGCCACTCGACGCCCTGGCCCGTTACGAGGCCCCCATCCGCCAAGCCGTCACTGGGATTCCCCGTCGGCGACCACAGAATGAGGCCGTAGGCTCCGGACCAGGCCCACGAGGTCTCGCCGCCTGTGAGGGTGGTGTTGTCCGGGGTGAAGGAGATGGGGCGGACGGCGGAGGGGGAGGCGTCGATGTAGAGCTTGTCTTTGAATTTGGTGTAGACGCTTCTTTGATTTGTTTTTTTTATGAGGTGGATGCTGCCGTCGTCGGTCCAGAGGACTGTTTTTTTGAAAGGATCTAGGGTCAGGAAATGTCTACTTGGGAGTTGGTGGGTTAGGGAAACGAACTCTCTAGATTCCAGGTCTTTTTGGCGGGAAAGTCGCCGAGGTCGGATATACAGCTGCCGACGTTTGTCTCCCGGCAGTAGATTCCGCCTAGTTTGTGAGAAAAAGAAAGGTCAATGTCAGCGTGAAATGGGATCTACGGCTGATCATAGGTATGTCAAGGGAAAGTTAGAGGATATCTGGTACACACCATCGGCATAGGTCATTGACTGGCATAAACCCACTGTCCCCTTCCCGCCAGCAACGGCAGCGCCAGCGCCAACGAGGGCAACAGAAGCCAAAGTCGTTGGAGTAGGTTTCATAATGACTGTGGGAACAGCAGCGGCCACTAGTGGGATCTGCATATTGAGAAGAGATCTTCTTTTCGGACCGGGAATGGCTGGGAGAATCCGGCTATTTAAATATCAAAAGGGTGAGGGTTTAATCTTGTCTCTTGCCACCAAAAAGCCGCGGTTCACTCCAAGCTACTACTCGATCGGCGAGTGTTAGATCAAGTCTCTTCGTCCTTTGGGGTCCGCAACGTCACACGCACAAGATGGAATCCTCCGGATCGGAGATAGATGATGGCGGGAGGCACGTTAAATGGAAAGGATAGAGTGTTCGCGCCAATGAGGTTCGCTCGACGGACTGTGATGGGAAAGAGAGGAGATTGAATGGAACCAGAATGTTTCAACAGTCTTCCTCTCGCCCCCACGTTCCGATCGACAGCGCAGGTGTTTCGTTCACTTGAGCAATAGGATAGGCGGAGTACTTTCTTTTTTTTTTCCCTCTTGATTTTAAATGTGACCCTTGAAGGCGAGAAATGAATTGGGGTAACCAAGGGAGGAGAAGTTGGATGGGGGCGAAGGATCAAGCTTCAACCGATTCTACTGGAACAGAGAATTGGAAATCAATTTCTCCGAGTGTAGACAGTATTAAAGAGGCGTTGGACGGGCATAACCGAGTCTGGATTCCTGATGCGCGTTGCGGGTGGAAGGATGGTGGGTAATATACAATATAGCAAGCGAGGCTCATGACCGGACGGCAACAGATTGCGTACGGGGAGAAAAGCGTGTGGATGGTTGGTACCATCCAAATGCCAGGCCAAAAAGGAGATCCACCAGTGAGATGTTTGATTAAAATCCTGGGGAACTTTGCGCACTGCAGCAGCAGTGAGGCGGGAGTCTGCAGATGGGGAGGACGCCGAGGCAAGAGTCTGCATTGGTGGTGTCAAAGTTGGAGATGAGTGTATTCCACATTCCATCTCTCCCTTCCCACGGATGAGATCGAGACGAGATCAAGAGGAACCAGGAAGACTCGCCCTCCCCATGCGCGTCCACGCTGCTCCCCCCTCTCTCACTCTCCTCCATCTCCAAACACAGCAGCTGACGTTGCCTCCTGCGAGCTGAAGTTGGGTCGAACCAATCTGCGATGCTGCCCTGAGTAAGCACCACATAATGATTAGAAATGGGCACCTTGAAGAAAATAGTAGATCTGATATTGTTTGTATTGCTTTTCGGTGTTGACCTCAACTCATGGGTTGGTTGACCAGAGCATTCACAACTTGGCAGAGTGATCATATACCAACTTCCACTCATCTCGTTTCGTCTCATCCACCAAAAGTTCGCCAGCAAATCTGGTCCGTCGATATTGTTTCTAGTGTCTCTCCATCTCTTCCCCGGAAACTGGCCAATGCCGCACCCAGCACACGAAGGGGATTTATTACTTACCAATTGATGTATCTTGATGGGCGGGGGGCAACACACTCGATGATTGAATGAGACGTCTTGCGGCCACCTTGCGTACTTGTCTTGGCCGTGATGTGAATACGGTCGGTCGCTGCAACGCCGATCGCGAACCAGACTGGGAGGGACACTTGAATTTCATCATTCTTACTCCGCCACCACGGGATCATACCCAAGCCTCGTCATCGCCGTCGCAGGCTGGGGGAGAGTCCAAAGATAATCGATCATCTCATTGCGCGGAGGGAGGGAATGGAGGAGGAATTGAGGGCGCGTTAAGCCAACTTCCTAAATAGGAAACCAGCTAAGAATCGTCGGACCTGGTCGAACAGACACGCCGAGAACGAGGACGAGGACATCGGGGCTCCTTGGCCTCCTCGGGCTCCACTACAATTGCGATGGACCCACGCCGTCATGAAGATTCGGCATCGTCTACCTCAAATTTGTACGTGGGCTGGGCCCGGTACTAGATCTTCTCCAAGTATTAGTAGACAGAAAAATCGATGGAGTTTTGGAGGCTTCCAATCACAATATTAGAAAAGCTAGATATGGGAAAGCATCAAAGCCCACGGCATCATTGTGAAAACCCTTCTAGCCGAGTATCGATTCTGCCCAGTATCGACTTCGTGGGCATGTCCGGTGAATACAGCACCAGCGCCACCAGCACCAGCACATCGAGATTGATATTGCGAGGACTTGTACCTCGGTACTGTACAACTGTACATGCAAAGTAGATCCTCTCTATTGTCTTGAGATTGCTCGAGATTGCTCATGTAATCAGGCTCTCGAGGCCAGCACCGACAAACTTGGGGAGCTTTGGTTCGAATCCGGGGGCGTGCCCTTGTTTTTTTCAATCCTCCCCTCTCTTCTGCCCTTGGTTTAAAGACAAGACGTTGATCCAACGAAACATCACAGGATTTCACTTTTACATGCCCACCCTCAGACTGTGAGCATGCCTTAAAGAAGAGAAAGTACCTCCGAGACCAAGAGCGAAATCGCTACAACCAACCGCCCCCCGAGTCCCTTACCACCACCACCACCATCCGTCCATCTCCCAGCACCGTCATCACCATCTATCACCCACCCCCCATCACAAACTCAGCTCTTCTTCCTCGCAACAACCCACCAAAACTTCACATCAACCCCCTCCTCCTCCAACCCCTCCTTCAAAACATCAAACCCCACCTCCCCTACAACCCCCTTCGTCCCCTCCGCCCCCCACCCACTCCAATACATCCACCCATCCTTCTCCCCTAACCACTGCTCAATCACCGCCCCCTCCATCTCCCCCTCCGAGAAATTCCCCATCAACACCCCTCCCTCCCGTAACCACCCCCTCACTCGCGCAAGCATAATGCTCTGCTCCTCCCTCGGCAGGTGGATGAAGCTGTACAGCGCCACCACGCCGTCCAAACTGCCCGCTTCGAAGTCGAGCGTCGAGGGGTCAGCCATGTCGCCCGGGATGAACTCGACAGAAGAACCGGTGCCTAGGGTCCACGATGCGGCGTTGGTGCGCGCGAGGGCGAGTTGGCCTGTTGAGATGTCGTTGGCGATGACGTGGGTGTTGGGTCGTGAGGCGAGGGTTCGCGTTGCGGGTTCGCCTGCGCCGCACCCTAGTTCGAGGATGCGCTGCGGAGTGTTGGGGGAGGAGTCGAGGGAGAGGAGAAATGCTTCGAGGTAGCGCTGGCGGACGTCTGTGTGTTGTTCTGTCCATTTGTTGTATGTGGGTGCTATGGCGTCGTAGGACGTCTTGATGCGCGCTTTGAGGTCCGGTGGCGGTTGCTGAGGGTTGGTCATTTTGGAGAGGGTTCAAGAGGAGTTGTTAGGAATATGGGCGTGGGTTGGTTGTCGTCTTCTCTTTTTCGTTGCTTTGTGAAATGATGTTTTGGAGGTCTGAGGATCTGAGGAGGGGCGCGGGAATCCGCTTTGGCTCGTAGACTTTTATTTCCCCTCGTTTCTTGTCATCTTTAGCTTCAAGTTCCGTCCTTCCCGATTCGGCGTTCCAGGTTCCAAACTCTCCAGGTTCGTCCTTGAAAACACAATGGCCTGTCCCAAAGTCGGGGTAATATTCCGCACAACGTTGCTCCGCTTCTTAGTCGCCTCACAAGAGCCTAACACTAATTGATATGGCTCAGATTTCGGAACTGAACGTTTGATCAAGACTCTCGCCTCTCGGTAAATCCCATCGACATCCCCCAAGCAGCAGATATGATACAGGCAGCAGGTACTATTGCTGATCAGATCTGGATTCTCGTGAGGGAGATATTGATGATTATCGAGTGTCGGCTCAGTTGGGAGAGCCTCTGACAGAGACAGACGATAAGCTTTAGTTCAGTTCAGTCCACCTGAAGCTCAGTCGGTCCAATCCCGACTCCCGGCGCTTTTTGGTCAATTTCTAAAATGGAGTTATTTTATTTTCTACTTTCTATCTTTTGGGGGGTTGTTCATCCAATTTCCCATTTCTGCAGAGGTTCGCCGTCTGCCAACGAAGCGGGAGTTCTTGGCGAGGATCTCAATCGCCGCTCGCCCCATGCGAACATCGCAACCCAGCGCTTGGTAACACAAAAAGGAATTATTTTGGATTCGGTTAGGGTTTGGCTGTAAAGCGGAAATAAGACACCTCTCAACCACAAGACCGGGCAGACCAGTGTCCTCGCTCAGGAATCGGATTACTCTTGCTCCTTGCCCAGGGTGGGTGATGCCTTGGAAGACAGGTATTCGGAGCTTCTCGACCACAAACCAGGACGAACCAGTGCCCTCTGAAGAAGAGGATTGATCCACGTGCCCGGCACCCGGGACTCGATCCTTTTTTCTACCACGGCGAACCCATTCTCCAGAGGTATTAAGCGCGTCTCACCCTCAAGGCCTGGGAGACCAGGGAGACCAGGCCCGTCTTCATGTCATTCCATCAGCCTGTTTTCTGAGACCCAGAACACAAAGAGACAAGCCACGGCCGTGAGCTCCTCCTGCAGTTATAAAGTACCCAGTCAAGTTTTGGCCATTTATCCTCGAGGCGACATCTGTCTACCCTCCCTCAGGAAGCTTCGAACCGCCACACAGCCAATGTGTATGGTTAGGCCAGCTGTATGCTCGCAAATAGTTGATCTTCGGGGCTCAGATCTGCGGTGCCAGGACAAAGCCAGGGACGGTCGCTTGAATATATCGGTCACATGGCTTTGCTTAGCAGACGTACCCCCGGAGCAGCAACAAACGTCACCTTTATGAATGACTGGGGGGGCGACCTCTCGTTCAGGCATGTCGTATAATACTAGACACCACCAAGGGCTGATCAGCAATCGCTACCGCAGAATAGATTGGTCGACTCAGACTCCAGACTCACCCCGTCAAGAAGGTCGCTGATCGCAAATACCTGTCTGCCAGAGGACGACGCCCTAGCGTTTACGCTTCGAGTTCGAAAACCGCGATACTCGTTGACGCCTGCTGTTGATTTGGACACAAGTAAACTTCCGTGTTGGCCTACTTCAGGACGCCCGTCGAGCGAGACGTACAGTGACGATTTCTGGGTTCTATCGCCG
>NJFT01000225.1:0-64792 GCA_002221725.1 Scedosporium boydii
CCCCCCCCACACTAGTGCCTGTTTCCACAAGGGCATGTTAGATCCGGAGATTTCTGACGATCAAGTCTACTAGGACGGGGATTCGACGAACACCACTTCGTCGCATTGGGTCTAAGCATCCCCGTCGCGGCCATCATGATCGCGCTCAGCTTCGGCGTTGAGGCCACAATGTAAGAACATAACCAGACCTCAACTTGGCTTTTTGTCCAGGAAGGGGTTCTCCCATTTCGGCTGTAATGGTCGGCTTGGGCAGTGCCGTAGGCCTGCTGTGCTTATTGAGTTGGTACTTCAGTTCAGGTGAGAGACCAGTACTGGTGGGTGGTGACACCAGTACACAGATGCCACAACGAAAATTCGAAGGGGCTTTTCCTGAGGGCTGTAATGGTCCAATATGGATTACACAATACTATTTTGTGTCCGAGGGCTTGTTTGGTCTGGGGCTCGTTCCCATCTGAGGGCTTGTTCCCTCTGAGGGTATTTTGACCGGAGGCCCTTTGGGTCTGTCGGCTCATTCCAGGTCAAGTACCTGCGAATATTTCTTCTTTTTTTTTCATTTTGTTCTCGGCCTGGCTGCCGGGTCAAGGAGAAGAAATCTACGAGTGGGCTCCAATGACGCCTTTTTGTAGGAGCCAGCTTAGATGCAGAGGTGTACTGCCCAAGGCGTGCCGATGTTGGTCAGACAACACTACCGTCGTCGAGACCTCTATTTAGTTGACCTTCGCAAGTTCTCGATGGTCTTCGGCCTTCTCTACTTAGCTGACCGTTAATCGATCTCCTTCTCCATTTATCGCCATTTATTCACGAATCCTCTATCCAAGGTCAGAATGAATGATCGGAGGGTTGGGTGCCGAAAGCAATATTCGTTTATTCGTTTATAAGATCTAATCATCTCTCTTGGTTGTGGGCGACCAACATTACCCCAAAGGATTGGATCCACAAACAAGCACAAATGACTTTTCCGAACGACCACTAGCATTGGAGACGTCTTGGGCTCGTCTGCTCTCCGCTAGATAAACCGATGACCACTAAATTATGCGTTGGGTTAGCGACGGTCAACTAATTCTCGGTGTTGTATACTTTTCCACTTCTTTGGGAACCTGCGGCCCATGGAGCATTTGCTTACAACGGAGAGCATGCCTCTGATACCCCTCCAAAGCCCAAGTCTCGATATTAGGAGGCTAAAATTTCGAACTCCTCGCTGAGCGGCCGAGGGAGGTATTGTTGTTAACTCAAAGATGGAGAACCACCCTCAAATTCCGTGATAAGGGCATCGCCGGATCGATGGATTTGCGTGTGAATCCAGAGAGGCACACGGAGTTTCGGGTGCATTCGAAACCTTGATAGTGGAGGACTATACATTCTTGTCTTTCCCGCTACCACTACCGCGGAGCATCGTACTGGACTCGAAATATATAGCCTCCAACTCTGATGGTTGATGTCTCTGTTTCCAGGGGAAACGCTATCACAACTTTGCGTACAATTTCAAGAGAATTCATACGAGTATCGCCTTTCTTTCTTTCACTTCAATTCCGTAGAGTATGGCTTAGCTGCCAGCCTCGAATCTCGATACTATTAATCGAAGCGGTGCTTCGTCTCTTAGATCCGTTTTTATTATCTTCCCTGGGGCATCTGCAAAACTTCTTCCCACAAGGCTGCAACCAGAAGTAGTCCTTCCAGTGCCACTTTTTTCTTCTTCTTCAATATGGCTTCCTTAATATTGAAAGGCGACTTGACCTTAAAGTTGGTATCAATATCTCAACTCATTTGTGGATGGTTCGAGTGCCTGAATCGTCTTGAAATTGTGCTACTTCGGAAGGGCCGCAGTGCCATCCCAGCAGCTATGTTTTGGAGTATCGAGAAAACACGTCGTTAGCAGAGAACAGCCTCTTAAGAATCGATTGCGTTCGTTGATGCCGCCCATGGATATGGATATGTATGTCAATCCCAGATTTTGCTCAACTACGAACAGGTGGACACATGTGGACACAGGTGTGCCCCACCCGCAACAACCCTAACCCGAAAACCGGGCCGGACCAGAAGGTCCATGCGACATATTCCCCGGCTCGCCTCCCGGAGGGTCCGGGGTAACCTTCAATCCCCTTCATCCCCAAAGCCGTCAAGTGGAGGGAGAAGAATGAGGGATGTAAATATGAAAAATTCAATGTTAGTCTTACCTTACTCTCAAAGTGTGCCAATAATCACGGCTTCCATGTGTCAAGCAAAACAGTCAGAACCAAAAACAGAGGAAGAAAATCCAGTTCATCTCATCAATCTGGGTATGATATTTGGCGCGGCTAAGCGTAGTGAAAGTTTCCCCGTATCTCCGGATTGTCCTCGATGGGCCCTGAGAACTATAGGGGCGTTAATGAAGAAATGAACTAGATGAGACCGAGCAAATAAATTCTACTTGTATTACATTACTACGTCACCTTGGGGAGGGCGTGTGAATCTTTCAAAAGTAGACGCACCGCAAGTATTTAGAACGATTCTTTCCCTACTTTCATCTCGATGTTTTCAAACCCGTCGGTGGCCACCGCCAGGGGGCACTATGGTACTCTTCTGTTGCCGCGGCGAGCTTCTCTAGTTCTAAAGCGATATAGCAAAGAGTAAAAGAGGCTATATTAGTTAGCCTCGGTAGCTTTCACTGGTGAATGATGGCTATCGATCACTCCTCCTTCTTCCGGGATCGATGCGCTAGGGGATAGTGATATATGAGGGCGGACCGAAGGATCTTGATGGTTAAATACCTCGCTGGGCGTGTCTAGATGTACGTGTAATCCCTCTATCATTGCCTCGAGTCGCTATTCAGGTTGGAAGATGCCCATGAAGAGCCGAGTAATCTTGAAATTTCCTGAAGATATTTTTTGAGAAGTGGATAAAGGACTTTCTCGACGAGAATATCCCAAAAAGTGTACCATCTCGAATCATGAATGCTACACGTATACTATATGGAAAAGGTCATTGCGTTATCCTGAGGTGGAATCTTGAAGGAGGGTGACTTCATCTTGCCATTTCCTTTAACATGTTCTAACTCGGCCTTTTCGGGCCCCTCAAGCGTCCATGTGCATTCCAGAGGAAGAGATGAAAATTGCTGAAGGTCGACCAGCTCGAACATACTTCTAGAAGTTTGGGGCCGTATCATCGAGCCTTGCTTGTCTGGCATTCAACATCTGCTCAAGTGGAGCCGAATTATATGGTTGTCGTAGTCAGACCGCATTCGAAACTGGCGCGTTTCCCCCTTTTTTTTTTTGTTTTCTTGGCACATTCTTTTCGTTATTTGATTAGCTTCGAGGTTTGAATATGGGAGCCTCCCATTCTCCTTCCTTAGGAATGCACGAGATGATGATGGTGTACCCAACTCGCGAGAGCTAGGGGATGCTTCCTAAGGCTGAGCTGCAGGTCGCATAAAAATTCGTGGTGATGAGGCCTTGCATGGATGATTGTATACTCACTAGTAATATTATGTGGCAGGCCGTCTCATAGAGCATCTTCACGATTCATGGGACTTGTCAGGACAGCTGGTGCAGTGGCTAGATAAGACTGCTTACAGGCAAGTGATGCCGGTCGCGACACTTGGAGCATCTTTTTGTTGTCATATATCTCAGTTGTGAGTCAAACATGGCAGGACTGGGATCTGTCAGGTGGCTTCTATTTACCATGTTCGCGTCCTCCAGCTGAAACTCGCTTTTTCCCTGCCTCCGCCATGCTTTGCGAGGGCGAGAATCATGGTGGAGACTGGAGTCCGGTGTCTACGCGAGATAATAAGGATTCGTACCTGATCAAATATCAATCCGATCTCAACGATTACACTTGTAGATTCCTGAGAAGAGGTCTCGAATGTTCGGCGCTTTCAATATCCAATACCCTCCTATGTCTCTCCTGATGTATCACGAGGAAACGGGGTCACCACTTCGATCGTACTCTCCAGCCATCATTAAGGTCTGGTCCAAGCTGATACAAACTAACCTGCATTCGTCTACCAAGCCACATGTCGCAGCATTCATTCTCCATGCAAATAAATTCCATCGTCCGATGAATCTGTTCTGTTACTAGTTCGCCGGCTTCAACGCCTTGTCCTTCTCAAAAATACAGATTTTGGGTAGGCCGCACCACTCCTCCTGAAGAATTTCAATGTTGCCGATAGAATTCTCCCAAGTCGGTGTCTCTAGCATCCATTTGGCGGCCTCTATGTTAAGTTTGTTTGCTTCTTTTTTGGCCTGGCCTGTCAGGTTAATTGATCTTTATCTCGAAGAGTAACAAATCCTCCACCTCCAGGCTTACACGTCTGTCTTATTCCGGTCAACCGTTTGATACGAACTTTCTTCTTCCTTGACGGTGAGCTGCCTTCAGAGATGAGTCTGCTTTAAAATGCGCAGGGTAAAAGGGGATCACCGCACACCTTCCGCTGCCGCCGTCAAGAACAGGAAGGGACTGTCTGACATCATGGATCATGGAATGTTCAGGGGGGAAGTTGGATGCAAATTTCTAGTGAAAATAGAATGACCACCACAGGACCCGAGATGCTCCATGTAACACCCGAATCTTGAGTTCCAACGGCGGCATCTGTATCCACGAAAGATACTCTGATAATATGGGTTGAAATGGCCAATCGCGTCCACGTCCGATTTTTCTCTGGAGCGGTTCACGGAGGCACCGCAATGCAATTTCATATCCCAAGCTCAGGGACACATAAGATGACATGTACCCGAAGCAGCAAACAAGAAGCACGCCGCCATCTCTGGAGTAAATTTCATCATCTTTCCCTGGGCAGCGGAGCCTTTCAGGGACTGTCACCGCCGACTCAGCCCTTCATACAACATCGACGTATAGTATCGCGTTCCTCAACACCCGTGTCCAATGGTCCTTGTGCGAGGCCTTCCAGCCGTGCTTCGTACTTCATTTTCGCGCCAATCCCTCGTCTTAGTGTCTCATAATCTCCAAAAATAAAATTAGCACACGAAATGGAGCCCGCCATTGCGTGACTCCCTCACAACAGGCCGCCCAATCCAGTCTCGTGTTCCTGGTCGTTTGAGAATCTGCAACGTCGCGAGACTCTCATTCCGGCTTTCCGGCCCCATTCTTATTTATTGGCCCAGAAGCTCGAAATCCATCATCGCAGATCCGGCAGCACAGGAAATTAAGCCGCACTTCTCAGCTTGTACTCCGTACTATTAGACTAGTATTCTCGTTCACTCTTCGTTCCCGACCACGCCCGGAAGCCCACTCTGAAGTCTCTTGAACATCGATTTGAGATGCTCCCTCTAGAATAAATTTCACTCAATAGTTCGAATAGAGTTAAAAAATGAAGAACAAGGCAATAGCATCCCAGGAAAGGTAGCAATCATGATTTCTCACTCAACGGCATAAAGAGAAAGGCTCAGATTAAATGTTATTGTACATGTACCATGATGCAAAGGTCTCGCGACCGATTCCGCTGCTGATTCTAAGATTGAAACAAAGGAAATCTGTACCAGGTCCACTTATTCCATTCCTGAATCCCTCATCTTAACGCAATGCAATTATCGAGGCAGTAATACCCTGGACTATCCTCCATGTATTTCGAACTTTTGAAACCCTGGACCTCGGAAAATCAAAATACCATGACGGTATGGAAGATACAACACCTGCGCCTTTTCTTCCACCTTTTTTTATACCTAGAACGCGGAACGCCACCGGCCTTTATAACGAATAGTTACCGTTCTCCTTAACATGAGTGTTTGCTTTGAAATTTGGTGATGCGACGCCGGGAGAGGAGGAAGAAGAAAACTTGGAATGATGGGTGGGAGCAGAAATAGCCCAGGTCACTCACTTGCCTCTCGAGTCGGTAGAGCGAAGCGGAAAATCCTGCGGAGTGTGTTATTTGGGTTTGAACGAGGCAGTGTTAGACAAAATCGGAGTCGCTCGACGATGAATCTTCACTACCGCCATCGACGAAATCATCCATGTCATACTGCATCTCGGCGAGTTTATGGTTCTCAATCGTTAGCTCGACATATCGACATAGCCCTTGGATGAAGTCGCCGTCGCCGTCAACATTCGGAGACTGCTCAATCGGTGCATCCGACATCGAAATATCGCCATCATCATCGTCTTCCGAACTTGAGTCATCTTCAATATCGCTGGGGGGCTCGGTATAGTTCCGCCTTGGCCTCCGCAGACTAGACGTAGGTGAGGGGTAGGGATTGACATCTCGAGCAGAGATTCTGCTACTTCGACGCCGCGAAACCCCGGTTTCTGCGTCCTTATCCTCCTGGACAGCGGTCTTGCCATCGGTGCGCGTGTTGGGTCTACGAGGCGGCTGCAGCGAAATTAACGGTTCCGGAGGCTCGCCTGCGGGCTGAAGAAACACGGCCTCAAGGCGTGCAAGCCATTCACTCCGCATTGTCGCCCGCTTTCGCCAGTCCAGATCAAGCATTGATTTTATGACCAGATATCGCAGATTTGGCAGGTTCTTGGCGTCATTAATCAAAGACTGCAAAAACATCACCGCTGCATCATAAGTCCAGGGCCGTATGTGCAGGAGCTCAATATGGCGGATCGAGCGTGGCCAGCAGGGCACCTGGTCCTCCGAGAGCGCAAAGTCGAAAAATGGGTTCGAGTTGTTCGTCTCAGGGTCCTTGAAGTACCCCATGTTAACCTCGAGTTCTTCGAGATTGGGGCAAACATCACGAAGCATGGCTAAGAAGCTGAGGTCCAACGATTGGTTGTTTCTTAGAGTCAGGCTTCGGAGATTCTTGCCGTGAGTGAGAAGAAACTCGGTGAGATGCGCGGCCTGGAGATTCCAGCAATGGATGATTTCCAAGTGCTTCAAACCAGGCGGCAGATACGAGAGAAACTCTCCATCAACGGCAAAGCATGCTTCGAGTACCAAGTGTTCAAGATTTTTCAAAGGTGTAATAACCTTTGCGCATTCTTGGGCAGACCTCGACCGGGGATTAGGGCCAGCAGGTTCAAACCCGGTCAGCGGCATGTCATTTGCCGGGTTAGTATATCCGAGAGACGGAAAGTTGACCAAGTGCAGACTCTTTAGGTGTCGCAGCGGGCCTGTTGTGTGCAGTTGTATCAAGGAATCTGGCGTGAGGCTACCCAACAGCCTCCAGGACCATTTCCAGGACAGCAGCGTGCTCGGTTTCTGAATCATTCCGGGTCGCGTGTCAACGCGGTTCTCCAAGAGATTCCAAAAATCTGGATAACTTCGCCTCGGCATTGATGTGAGGTCACGGTAGGGCGGCTCATCAAGCTCATGGTCGATTGAGAAGTGTCGCAGTCGAGGAAGGTAAATTAACAAGGTTTCAATCATGGGATTGGTGGGGATGAATCGTGGACCAAGATGGAGACTGTGAACCTTGCTTGGGTAGTTGAACATGTTGCTAGGTCGGCATAAAGTGGCAACGAATTTCTGCAGCTTCGCCTCGGTTGTTATTACCGGGTTGGAGTATAGGACCGTGAGCGCCGGTTCAGCGAAGGCCTTGCAGACAGTGGCGGTTTCCAGAAGCCAACTTCGATTCAGATACCCGGCTTCCGTAGCCGCGTAGCCTAAGACAGCCGCCCAGTGTGGCTGCATGGCTGGCACAATCCAGTTGGGAACAATTTCGTGCTCCTTTGAGGGTTCATGGGTGGGCTTGTCAAGAAGGACAAGACTCACATTCCGCTGCGGCCTTTTCGGGGGATTTCGGCGTTTAGCTGTGCGGGTAGACCTACGCAGTCGTCGGCTAGAAGTGGGGTGTTTCGGAGCCGGGGCATTGAAATCGGAATCGGCAGAATCGTCTCCATCATCCGAAACATCTGTGGTGTCTGTGGTGTCTTGTGCCGAATCAATCACGTTGGTGGGGTTCTTGCCTCTTCTGGCTCCCGGCTTGCTGATGAGAAAGTGATCATATATAGTTCCGGTGGAACGATTGGAACGTCGATGCCCCATGGCTCCTGCGAGCACTGCTTTCTGGGCACGAGTTCGGGGCCGACCACTAGTCGGGGAGTCTAGCAGTCTCTGTTTCAAGTCACGGCGCGCGATATTACGAATGCGCGACGAGGAGCGAGTCGCCCCGCTTGATGGAGCGCGTGCCATTCTGACCTATCAAGACCAGTATGCGCATGGGTGAGGCACGTCGTAAACGGGTACGCGCGATGTTGCACTGCAAGACTAGTTAGGACAAGTAGAAAGATGGGGCCTCGAGTGTAGAGTGTAGTAGGGATGAGTGGGTGGCGGCTGATTGTGGATAAGGATGACCAGGGCTGACGCATCGTCCCGTACCTTTAGATTGGTCTTAAGGAACCGGATGGGGGACCTCGAGATAAAGAACTGCAGCCTTGGAGGAGAAAACAAAATGAAACAAAAGAAGAGAATCGAGTGCAGCGGAGCCGAGAAAAGAATTAAAAGGGCACGTGGGTGGGTTGAAAAAGATAAAAAGTCAAGGCGTGTTGTGAACGAGATATAGAAGCGCAGTTCAAAGTGCTTAACCATGTCACAGCTGAGGCCTTGAGGACTTGCGCCAGGAACTCGGGTCTGACGAGCTTGACTGGAGGGAGCTTGACGTGAAAGATGTTGGAGGGAGCTGAGGGGCAACAAATTGCGGGATGGGGGACGAAGTGGGGGTATGATGCCTGCTTACAGTTGTTTGCTCTTGCCACCGACCAAATATACTCGATTGTGTACTTCTAGTCACGTGACACAGGCGGTTTGTCACCAGCGGGGGGTACATTTGACATTTGACAGTTGTCGATGCTTGGGACAATTGTAAACTAGTTTTATCATCGATCGCGGTATCAGATGACAATACAAGCAGGCGTACAATTGTACCTGCCTTCCGCTCTTGCCGCAGTTAGGTAGAATTACATGTGTAAACTAATCTGGAGGGTTCATTGATACTACGTCAGTAGATCAGACTCGAACACCTTTCTTCTATTCGGGGGATCGGTTACTGCGGGACTGTGCCGTTCGTTTATTTCATTCAGTCTGCCTCAAGCAGGTACAACACTGCTAAAATGCTGCCAAAATGCTAGCTCCCATTGAACAAGCGTTTTGAATAAGTCTGTTCAATGACCTGAATTAGACAGATATCAACACGCACTAGAACAAGGAGCCCAGCCGCGCACGCTTTTACCATGGTAATGGCACTTAGTGGGAACAGGCTCCTCACCTAACATGAGCTCTTGATGTACTTTGCAGACACTTGATCAGCCACAATTCCATCTCAGCAAGTTTAACGCGTAGGATGGGCGTAACCCGACAGAGATTACTTCGAGTATTGTAGAACATTCTGCCTCCTGCCAGGATCCAAATACTATCGGCGGCGACTACTATCGAAAGAAAGAATACGAAGATATTGCTCGCTTCATGTACAAGTAGTCATGCCTCTCTAGGATATGCATCAATGCCGAATGAGATGGCTCGTTTAAAGCCATTCCCATGCACTTCGTACGACATTAGGAAGGTACATGTATCCTTGTACCCCAGCAGGGTCTGACCCACTCAGACTATCCTATTTGGGAAAGCCCACGGAGGTACGAAGGTACATGACGAAGTACAAGAATCTGGACCAGTTTAGCGGCGCGTGCTCGTGCTTGCCAGAGAGGAGGAAGCAGCGGGTGGGCAGCAAAAACTGTCTGGCCTCTTGTTGATTTTCGAGAATAGGAGCGACTTCATACGCGTTCTATCTCTCTATTCCTCACATCAACCTCTTCCACTTCCAACATCAGCCAACATCTCGCACAACACCGCGTTCATCTCCGCGGCATATCCGCTCAGGCTGCTGAGTCTATAGCCATCGAGAATGTCTGTTCTATGAAATTTTCGTGTTCAAATTATCCTCGCGGGCTCTGCCGTTTACAATTTGACACCTCCCATCCGTGTCGCGCGGCTTTAAGTTTCCGCCATACGCAATCTGCCTTGCGTCTCTCTCGTCCAGTCTCGCTCACACTCGGCTGGCTCGCATTGTGAGAGGTTGCAATCTCTATTCTCTCGCTCCCTCCCTCTCGCGCTCTACCCATACTCCATTCCATCCCGTCCTCTTCACCCACCCTTCGGTCCCCGACTCTGCGACACTCTTGGAGGAGGATCGAATTATCCAGCAACCACACAGAGCTTCGCCATCTTCATCACCAGCTCAGACTCTTATTTTTCTTCTCTCTTTCACCTTTGTGCCTTGCAGCAACAACAACAATACAACAACAACAGCAACAAAAACGTGGCTATTGTTCATTTCCCCTCTCACATAAACTATTACCCCCTTTTCTACTCATGCACTTCATTCAGCGTCATCTTTAAACCCTTCTTTCAAGTCCTTTACTTTTTTTTTTTTTTTTTTTTTTTTTTTTTTCACACCCCTAACTCTCAGTCACACATTTTCCTGGAACGGAGCCTTGCGAAAGAGAGAGAGCATTCAGCTATAGTTGCAGTTCTTCATCTGCCCTCGTGCTGTCGCCTTTATTTTCGCTGTTTTCGAATTCAACAATCTTGTGCTCAGTTTCGCCCCCTGATACTTGTCCGTGTCAGCAACTGGATCTACCACCCGCAACTACGGCGTGCGCGTTTATTTCAGCCGAGGAAATCTGGCAAGGCTAAAATCTCAACTCTCCCACAACACTCCCTCTCTTCCGCCATCCCTCCCGATTCTCATCCTCGCATTCCACGCGACTAGGCCAACCTCCTATCCCCGGTCCGCCAGACTATGCGTGTCATCAAATCCTATTTGGACTTCACATCTCATCAAGACTCTCCCATTTCACACCACGCCACACGATAATTACCTAGTGTAATCAGTCTGGTACTTTGTCTTGCGCCTCTCATGCGTCATCTCAAGGATGACATTGGCCAATATCCCCCGGCGCCAGCTGCCCTATCTGCAGCGGAACTGGAACCAAGGCGCCAACGACTGGTCGATTAGCACAGGTCCTACCAGACTCAGCAATGGATGTGACGGCCATAATGGAGCTGAGCCTGAGAATCGGCCCTCCAAGCGCCCAAGGCTTGCGGAAGATGCGACGCCTGAACTGACGGAGACTCCGTCTTTGGATGAGGTTCTACTGCCCAAGATTCCCAGCTCGGGACCTAGGTTCTTGCGAGTCGATGTTTTGAAAATTGTTCACAAGGACTTCGAGCGCCGGGTAAAACCTAGTGTCAGCCTTAGCAATTTAGACACGCCGCCGCAGCCCTTGACGAATTTACTCACGATCGGGGCCGACTGCAAGATCACAATCCTAGATAACTCGCCGTTGTGCAAGCATGCTCCGCCCGTTCTCTACTGTAATAGCCAGCCCTGCACGATCAAGACTTTCAAGAACCCCGTCGGGAGCTCTCCCATGGCCAGGGTGTACTTGGAACGGCCCTTCTTCGTCCCTGACAGAGTCCTCAAGATCCCCAAGGAGGATGGTTCATATGATTTGGCCGACAATTACAGACTAGACGTCGAGCTGAGTGCCGCAGATGGAAAGGAGTGGCCGCCACTGGATCTCACGATCCCCCCGGAACGTAACAGCCAGGGTGCGCGGAGATGGGTACTTCTTGCCTGTTTGGTTGATTTGTTCAAGAGATCACGCATGTCTGTGGATCTTTACATGCATCAGTATACACGGGAATGCATTCTCCGCACCAGCTATATCGTCGACATTGATGCGCGCTGGTCAGTCGGTTTCGAGCGGCGACCCTCGACTCCTGAGAAGGGTGTTATGTCCTCCATCACCGTGAGCGTTGCTGACTCCAATAACGGCGCTGTTGCAAACGGGACAGATTTGAATGGCGTCCCGACCCCAGAAACTCTGGTGAACGGAGCCTCCAATGCTTCCGTCAACGGATACGCCGGGGAGGGCAGCGAAGAGCCCGAAGGAGACACAACGCCGAACCGAGCCCTACGTACCCGGGAGAATAAGGTCTACAACCTCAAGCTTCTTAGCGATAAAGCCCAAGGAAAAAGCAAGGACAAGGACCGGAGACGCCGAAAACGCGATGATGGTCAGATCACATATCTCCTTGGTACTGATCAGGCCCCTCTTCAGGTTCCTCTGGACTCGTACACGTGCCTCGCATGCTCAGCCGCACATCAATCGCTTCAAATCTTGCAAATGCATCTCAGTTCAGCTCATCCCGGGTTCGTATGCGATCTCCGATACTCAAAGGGTGCCTGCCAGTTCCGCGTAACGGATCGAAATGACTGGCTCGCGTCTGACTCCGAGGAGTTCCAGTTCACCAGCGCCACGAAGACTCTGGGCTTCGATACTGCGCCGGAGGCCAAAGAAAGGCGGCAACCCGGGGCGCCCCAACCGGCCCCAATCGTTGCGCAAAGATTAACTCAACCAGTAAGTTACATGTCATTTAACCGTTTTCTACATTTTTATTCTGCCTACGGGGTGGAGAGGGGGCGTTGGGCAAGGCTTACACAATGCTCGCCGAGCCTTGAGCCGCATCATGGGTCAGCCTACTAAACTCAACCAAATTTACAGAAGCCAGTCGTGAAGAAGCCGAAGAAGAAGGTTCTAGTTCCTCAGACCAAGCAGCCCCTATATGACTCTGTCAGTAGAGCTCTTCTTGAACCTGGAACCGAACTTGTTCCGCCAAAAAGCGACGATAGATGGTGGATCCAAAAACATCGCGACGTTATTTCAGATTTTGTCGATATTGAGCTTCCTGAGAGGGAGTACATCCTCGCTTGGGATAAGTTTGTGCTCCCCAAGCGACTCTCTTCGGAAGGCTTTGTCCCTAAGATTCTTCTGGAATTCTTGAGTGCAAAAGCCGGCTGGATCGTGGCCTCTGAGCAACGGGAAGAAGAGTTCTTTAAGCACTTAGCGTATTTGCAACTCCGGGACGTTTTGGATCAAAAAACTCTTGATGGAGTAAATCTCATATTGAGTGACGCCCGAGCAGCGAAGGCGGCCAAGGACGTTGAAACGGAATCACAGGACGACACATCTAGTGACACCTGGAAACGGGATGAACCATCCTGTGTGGTCTGTAAATTACCACCAGTCGGGGTTATTTGCACCCTCGTCTGCTCCAATGCTGTAAGTTTCCGTCCAATCCAGCCCTGCTGTTTTCAGAGCCACCATTCATCCTTTTTCACTGAGCTCAAACGTGATATGGTCATGCTGGAGAAGATTCAATACTGACAAGATATCTAGGAATGCGGCAAATATTTCCACCTTACCTGCATTCAGGATGCGATCAAGATGAAGCCCACGGAAGAAGAGTGGCTCTGCAACGACTGCGTTGACAATGCTCCGGAGACGAGAGATGTTCCAGCACAGGGTGCATAGAGTGCACGGTTGAGAATAACTCGCCCTCCAAAAGGGCGATATTCGAGGTTCGGATGACACAAACGCCGGCGAGACGTTTCATTGGATGTTTCATTAGATCTGACTCTTCGACAACAGGATGGGAGAGCAGCGGCGGCGTAGGGCAAAGCCGCGGGCAAGCAAAACTAACAACAAGAAGGGTGCAAGAAGACCGTGATGGGTATATAATGCCAGGATTTTTTGTACACTACATCACCAACCTAATTATGGCATGGCACGGCGTTTTACTGAAGACGGGCTCACTTTCTTTTTTTTCTTCATGGCTTTCAGTCTCAAGAAGGTGGTGGCATCTCCGGTTTACGTTTACATACAAAGCTGAGCGGTATGGGAAACATCGAAGTCCATTGTATACACAGGACCCGGCAACAGCCTTGCGTTCGGGGAGTATATCTGGGGTTTTTCACTTTTCTTCCATTTCTTTTTCTTTCGTTTTTCTTCCTTTTGTTCCATTGACATTGTCTTTTCAATCTCTTTTCCTTTGTACGAATCGACAAACATTTCAGTTCCTCGTTTGATGCGTTAGCAATTGTAGCGGTGACGACGGTTGACGTTTTGAAATGCTCTGGGTGTCCTTTGAGCCTTGAGACTTGACTTCACGACGATTCAATTTTTAGAGAACAAAACACATTGAAGGTCTTTAATACTGTCAATTGGAATGCGAATCGATGAGTCCCAAACTCCCAACCCAGCCTGGTCTTTTCCCTGGCAATGCAATGTTGTGCAATGCTGTACTCTAGGAGAGCATTGGATCAAGAGAGTTGCGAGTATGACTGACTAATGAAATTCACTCAGGCCATCCCTTGCCACATGTACAATTGTACTTTTAGTTGGATGAATGTACATGTGTTTGAAGAGTCTTTTGAGTTTCAGCCCTCTTGTCCTTCGACTAGTTTAATCCGTTTCTGAACTCTTTAGTAACAGAACGCGTTTGATAATATAGACGTAAAGAAACGACGAATACACATAACCTCAATGTTCCGCGTCTATCACGCTCGATAGGCTTGAATGTTGTGTACTTCATAAGATAACACGCAGAATTCTAATTTTGTATTAAGATGTGATAAAAAGGCTGTGAAACACGAGGCAGACGTTCCACACATAGAGTTGAAGCGTCTATATGTAATACTGTCATGAATGCGTTGAATAGCTCTTATTCTTGAAACTCGGGAATACGCATGTACGCATGTTCACATGAAGAGACTGAGAAGGTTATTCTTGCTTTATTACTATCTACAACTCGGAAGTCTTGATAACTATTGAACATATAATAACATGTGTGCAAAACCACGCAACACATCGGGGAAGGCTATGTGTCTAGCCTTATTACTAAAATACACGGATAACCCACATTTTATTCATTTGATCTTGCAAACGTAGCCCGTGACTACCTAACTGTTCAGGACGTGTATGCTCCCTACACAACGTGGGTTAGGTATTGCCAGGACAGCTGGCGTAGTGGATATATAAGACTACTTCTAGTCAAGTGATGCTGGTCGCGACACGTGGAGGACTTTTTTGTTGCCATGTATCTCAGCTGTAAGTGAGTCAAACGTGGCAAGTATATATGAGATCAATGCAGAATGACGATATAGAATGCCACTCGTTAGCAATGTGTCTCCTCGTTGAGATAACCGCTCATCATCTAGCCACATATATCCCCACAATTTGGGAACTTAAACACAAAACAAGACACTGTTTGGAGAGGATTATTGCTTCAGTTAAGTCCCCAACCAAGGAGGTCAATCTTCATAGGTACGTTTTGCTATGGCGGACTACCCTGCAGTGCTTCACTTAGGCATCATTGTCACCGCCCCTCTTCATGTCTACGCCTGAGGGCTCAGATCGCCCAGAATGTAGCGTGTAGGAATCTTGCTTGTCGTTCTAGTCTCCGTATAGTAGCGAGATTCGAGGAATCCTGTTCATGTATAATTCTCAATCGAATTACAGCATCTTTACTCGGCTCGAGCTATTCTTTCCAATATCATAGAGATAGGTTACGGGAGTGGTTGTGTAGAAAATAACCATTGATATCACTTCCCTCAGCTGATAATTGGAATGCCCATAGTTCGGCAGGCGGAAAGAAGTTTTGATGGTTTTATTTTCACGAATATCATATTCAATATCTATCCTCCGGCACTATGCTTGCGGTAGGGTAGACCGAAGGCATATCCTCACCAGTCTCCGCTGAACCCCTTCCTGGGTGTCTTGAAGATGTCGACGCGCTTCCTCAAGCGCCGCTCCATGTCCGAGTGGTCAAGATTAGTATAGCATGGAAGTGAGAGATTACCTCCCAGTCTAACATCTAGCCACTAGTAACAAACTCTCCTTCCCATTAATACGTCTAACATTCGGTACTCCTCTGGGACATAAAGCCCTAGCGACGGAACAGACGAACACATCCAAACAGTGTCCTAGTGCAAGGATCAGGCCATTCAGGAGCACACATGTTCTCTATCTACATACATTCGGGATCAAAGGAAACATCAATGACCATATTGATGAAAATAGTGGTGGGGTTGGAAGAGATAGGACTTGCCATCTAGAATATGATGCGAGAGCTCCTGCACTATATATACGGAGTCTTTTGGGGATATCTAAAATTTATCTCGACTCCTCTTTGAGTGTACTCCCAGGCATGGATATATTGAATGAGGTCAGTGGGTTGCCTCAAGGAGCTTATTATTGTATAATTAGTGAGTAGTATCCGAGCAAAGTTGAAAGTAAGCCCCCTATCTACGAGGCTGAAAGAAAGTCCAGTATATCGAAGCATCAGGTTGCGTGTCTTGGGCATGCGGTAAAAGTATGGGATCACGGCTGTGGTGAGTCCTGAATGTATCGAAGCAAGGCATGTCATCCTAATCTCAGGCGCCTTGTGATGGCTTCAGTCCGAATGGTGAAAAGGAACAAAGAAAAAGAAAATCCTTCGGGTACTATGGGAGAGGGAATCAAGGCGATATGCCAGGGATGGTCATTTCGATATGCTCAGTTGCCAAGTGGTTCGCTGTACTTCGTATCGCTGCCGAATTCCCGGTCATCCTGCTCAGTGATTGATTGATTCAGCCTTTGTGGGCTTCTGGCTAAATATCTATAATACTCTCTAACCTCATTCTAAGGATGCCGTCCCGCCGCACGGCTCCCATGAAATAAAACCATGGCAATTCCCTCATCTCACAGGTGACAAGCTGAGTCCTGCATATGTATGGGCCGTGCTGCAGGATAATGAGATATTTTATCAATATTTTTAAGGATGTGAGTGTGTGTGGGTGTGTGTGTCGGAACGTCGGATCGGGGCATCGTTGAGGTGGGTTGCCGTACTCTTTTCTCTTTGCCTCTATTCCGTTCCTCTCTTTCGGTGCATACTTCGTCGAGCGCTGAATATAGAAAAGGGTCGAGATCATTTCTTATTTCTGTATGAAAACCACCTATTCCGTCCACGGTTGACGACACGGCGGCCTGCCTTGACGCCACCTCGTGGATGAAAAGGGTCTTACAACTCCAGGCTAACTTAGTCTAGGACCCAAGAGTTCCCAGAGAGTGTGGTGATGGTGATGAATGCATGGCTCGTAAATAATTCATTTTAAATAAAAACTGGAAAGAGTAAATCCCCGGGTTCGTCACACAGGCATCCGCCAAGCTAGACGGGATTTAAACAGTTCATGGGCGAAGGTCAAGCATCCGATTGCAATCTGCCTCTATGAATGCTGTGCTATAATAACGCCCACAGTCCCTAATAACGTAAAGTACAAATAAAGACAACATGGAGAGAATGATGCTTCCATATTTTCACCCACACGCCTCAAGTTACCTTATCTCTAAGCCAATATGAAAATCCCATCCATCTAGGCGTGGCACACCCAGCTTCTCCCGTCTCAGAACTTATACTTGGTCTCTCGCTTCTTCTCATACCTCTTCTCATCCATCTTTTGCCTCTTCCTCGACTCCTGAGCAATCATATCCTGCAAGTCCTCTTCATAAGACCACTTAGCGCCAATGCCCTCTTCCTTCCTCCCTTCCTCGTACCGCCTCTTCACCTCGTCCTTACTAACACCGCCATGCTGAAGAAGCGCGTCGGGATCCAGCGCCACATCAATGTCTCCCGGCTTCTTCCTCTTGCGCGTGTCGTCCTCCTGCCCGAGCACGGGCATGTGGGCCCGCGCCGCGTTGAGGTCATACGTACGCTCGCTGCCGAAGAAGCCCTCGACGCCACGAGCCGCAGCTTCGGGGATGACGGTATAGGCGGAGCGCGGGTGGGTCGATTCTTCCATGTCGATGCCGCGGCGGGATTTGCGAAGATCGAGCTCTCCGGCGATGGAGGTTTCCACTCCGGTGGGTGGATATTCCGTCGGTACGGAGCTGACGAAGCCGCTGGGGGTTTCGAGACCGCTCGGCGTCTCGAGGCCACCACCGGGAAGCTCTTCCTCTTCGGATCCTTCCTCCTCGGACTCTTCCTCTGATTCTTCCTCTTCGGACTCTTCGCGTGGTTGAAGTTCGCCCCACAGCGTCCTGTCTATGGGTTCTTCGGCGGCGTATTGGGGTTGCGCCACTGCTTGCGCGGGTTGTACGCCGCCAGGGGCAGCAGCACCATTAGGAGCCGCAAGACCGAACACGTCGCCACCGAATAGAGGTCGGTTGAACTCGTCGACGGGAGGTTTGCCCCATCCACCGGGATGGAAGCCCCACGATCCGCCTGGCGGCGGCGGCGCGTTGAGTCCGGGGATCTTGAGGGTAGGATAGGATGGTGGGGGTCCGAATCGTTGTTGGTTAATTAGCCAGGGTGGCGGCGCGCCTGGAGGCATCCCCAACGCCTCCTTGGTCGCGTCGGTAAGCTCACCGGCCCTAAAGTTCTTATAGTCCACCTCGCATTCCTTGCCTTCGTAGTATACTTCGCCGAACCTCGTGAGCTCAGGCTTGGTCTGGAAGCGGAAGAAGGCATCATATAGCTTTTGATAATCGATATCGAGTTTGCCCATCTTGGGTTGCACCCGTTCTCGCTGCTTTTGCTTGAGGGTTTGTTGATCTTGCTTCTCCAGCACCGCATCTCGCATCTCGGTGATGCCGGTCTCGGAAATGAATTGCGGTAGCTTGAAGGGTGGCTTCTCGATACCGCGTTTTGATGAAAGGTATTCTCGTTTGAGGGACCAGTGCGTAGGTACGGGCACGACGTTGCGCTGGGCCTTGATCTGGACGAGCAGGCGGGGATCCGATGATGACGTATCGTGCCACTCGACGACTTCTGGGTTCGGGACAAGGGCCTTGAGTTCCGCGATGGAAAGCTTGGTCAGTTGTTTCCTCTTCTTTTTAGAAAGCTTGGGCGCCGCCTCTTCGTCTTCGCTTGGTATTTCATCGTCGTCGCCGAAGAACACTTCGCCCTTGTTTCCCGCATTCGCCTCCCTCGTGGCTTCATCTTCGCCATCGGCCGTAGCGCCAAATTTCTTGAATATATCCTTGAAGTATGAGATAGACGGATCGTCTATCTCGTCGAGGCTGTCGGGTTCGGGTCCATCTACGACGGTCTGACTGGGCTTCTTGACCTCGACATCGGCGTCCGCCTCCTCTCCCTCTTTGATGGCCTTGGATATCGCGTCCTCGCCATCAGTCGGTGTGGCTGGCTTGATTTCATCGGCAATAGGCTTCTCATCGGCGGCTTTGGCTTTCTTCTGTTCCTTCTTCTTCGCTCGCCGCATCTGGTTCTTCGTCATTTTTTGGGCCATGGCGACGATGTTGACGTCGATGACGCGACGCTCTGCAGGTGAAGCTTGGGAGGGGCGGTGATCTGGAGGAGGGTGAAGGCGATAATGACGCGCCGCACAAATCGTTTGGGATCCGGTACTTTCGGTGGCATAACGCGCCTCGGCGGGAAAGGAAAAAGAAAGAAACGATGGAGGGGGCAAAAAGAAAGAGGAAAAGCGATCTATCAGTATCAGTCGAGTATCTAGCTGAGAAACTAGACGGCGCGGCTGACGGGTATTCCGATTAGCGAGACGGTTGGTTGGATTGAATTACTTTTTGGTTGGAAATAGCTATTCGACCGGAGCTTGTCGACCTGAAATAAATCGGTCCTTTGCAAATCCAAAATCGCGGGTGCGGGTTTAGCCTTATCGCCTCTGAGGCACGAGTTTCCAGCCTGCTCAGCAAATTTGACATGTCCGGGGACGGCGAATAGTTAATCCGAAAGAACCCCCAGTTGGTCTCTGTCATCCCACTTCTCACTCAGCCTTGGCTTCCGCTTCTGCATGTGTCATGCAAATGTACGTACCAAAATCAGCACAGTAGCACAGTGCCGGACTGCGGGATGAGTGCTCCGGGGGCACAGTGCCAATCTCTCGACCCACCAATCCGCAGCGTGTCGCAGGCCAGGTTTCTTGTTGGTTGCGCTAAAAATATTGGAAAACCCCACTAATACGAGCCACCCCGGCCCACCCTTCCCACCTTCCCCCCCCTGTAGCGTTGCGTGCTTGTGCCTGAGTGTGGTGTTTCGAAGAAGGAAAAGGGAGATCGTCACTGTGCTAGCGGGGGATACGAAGCATTGTACATTACACGACAAAGTACATTCTCGAGGTACTTTACTCGCGTCCAATCCTCCCTTGGCCCACCATAAATGTTCAATGTTCACAGCCATCATCAACGTATGCTACATTTATCTATCTCCATTCCCTGATAACGGCAATTTATCTCTCCTCTTCATCCGATGCGACTATAGACGCTGCAGGAAATAAGGCGATAAGACTGCGTACTATCGCCGTTCACTCGTTCTCTTTGCACTTCTGCAATCCTTCCCCCAACTTCTTGCCTTCCGTACTATCACGCATTCGATTCGCCAATTCTCTCTTCTTGTCACGCCAATTGGCACCATGCAGCTATAACGAGACCCGCGACATTCCCCATCACTTAACCACCCACCCCCCGACAAAGACATTCCTCCCTCCCCGCTCGCTTGGCTAGTAATTGGAAAAGACGACAAGATGCCTCATTCGACTCTCGACGAAGACCTACAAGTGCCCCTTGGCCGCGTCAAGCAGCCATACCACGATGCAGCCCCTGTCCAGAATGGACTTGAAAAGTTCCCAGATATGGATGCCGGTGATAACTCTACCTTCGAGCCGCTTGACTCGAAGTGGAATCCGCGTCGCGACCATTCGTATGCCAACGCACCGATGCTCCGCGGCTCTACTCCATCTCATCAAAGGACGAACGGCCACTCTCGTCAAAAGAGCTTGAGCGAGGCCATCCGGACTATTAGAACACGCGGCGGCAGTGTCAGCCAGAATGTCCACGAGATCACAGATGCGTTGAAAGCGCCGGTATCCCCCATGCTCATTGTATGCGCTTCCCCAGAACACCCGAATGGGCCCCGAGATACCGCAGAGTGTGGACGCTAACTCCGATCGCGCGATAGTTCTTATGTATCCTCTGGTATACCTCGTCTGTCCTCACGAATACCTCCTCCAAGTCTATTCTTATGAGCTTCGACAAGCCTGCGACCCTAACCATCGTACAATTCGCCTTTGTCTCCTCATATTGCATGTTGTCCTCCGCCCTAGCGTCAACCTTTCCCAAGATTAGAACGGCGATCCCTGCCCTCAAGTATCCCATTCGCCCGCCCTCGAGCGACGTTATTAAGACGACCCTGCCTTTGGCACTCTTCCAGATTGGAGGCCATCTCTTAAGCTCGAACGCGACATCGAAGATTCCCGTATCCCTGGTCCATACCATTAAGGGCTTGTCGCCGCTCTTCACGGTACTTGCCTACCGATTCATCTTCGACATTCGCTACCCGGTTGCCACCTATGCTTCTCTCGTCCCTCTGACTCTAGGTGTTATGCTTGCCTGCTCCGGAAACCGCACGTTCGGCGGCCAGCTCGTCGGTGTTCTCTACGCCCTCCTCGCCGCCCTCATTTTCGTTACCCAGAACATCTTCTCCAAGCGGCTGTTCAACGAAGCAGCCAAGGCTGAGGCCCAAGGGCTCGGTGTCAAGTCCCGCAAACTCGACAAGCTCAACCTCCTTTGCTACTCTTCGGGTCTCGCGTTTATTCTTACGGCCCCCATCTGGTTCTGGACCGATGGGATTGTTCTCATCAAAGATTTCCTCCACGACGGCTCGATCGACTTGACTGAGAAGCCCCACAGTTTTGATCATGGCCGTTTGTTCCTCGAATTCATCTTCAATGGAACGTTCCACTTTGGCCAGAACATCATTGCCTTCACCCTACTCTCCATGGTCTCCCCTGTGACCTACTCGGTTGCCAGCCTGCTCAAGCGCGTGTTTGTCATCACCGTAACTCTCCTGTGGTTCCGAAATCCCACTACATGGATTCAAGGACTCGGTATTGCGCTTACGTTCCTCGGGCTCTACATGTATGACCGCTCGAGCGCTAGCAACAAGGCTGACCGCAAGGCACGCATGATGGCCGATTCTCCTAAGAACGGGCCTATACTACCTTTGACTGATCGGAAGACTGTGTCACCAATCAACGGCGGTCTGCGAGCCCCTTTCTACGGCAATGGCCAGACCAACGGGAATCACCTCTACACGAATGGATATTCTAATGGTGACACCTCCAAGAAATCCGACGATGGGCGAGGTTCTCGGCCTAGGGGTCTGAGTAACACGCCGCTTCCTCCGAGAACGAAACAGGAAGATACGTGGCTGGCTGCTGACAGGGCTATTGGCGTTCAATGATTTGATTTAATTCCCGTTGTCATCTTCCATCATATTTTCTTTTCTTCTTCGTACACATTTTCTTGTGTTTCCCTCTTTTCGTTACTCACGCGCAGAGATTTCTCTGATGTTCGGTTATCTGGGAATCGGGCTATAGGTCCATCTCTCTTTTCTTTTTGTTATCATTACTTTTTCTACTTCTTTCACTCCTCTTTCCGCCTCTCCCCGGGGCCGCTAGCCCCCTTTCAGCTGTGCCGTGCAGCAAGACCTGAGCTTGAGCACGCAGGAACCGATGGCTCAAGGCCACTTCCCGCCCAATCCCCCGGAACCGTCCCAAGGGAGCTGGACACATCGCGCAACGGGACCGGAGCCGGGACGGCGAGAAAAAGAAAGGAGAGAAGGAAAAAGCAAATGAAACCGCACCAAAACTAAAGATAAAAGAGGGATACACACTGTATAGATATAGAGACGGTTATCATTATCATCATCAATCATGGCGGCTGGAACTCGGCGTTATAAAATCTTTTTTATCACATTTTATGTTTCCTTTCTTCCTTATTCTGTTTTTGACAGGAATCGGCTGTTTTGTACTCTTTGGATCTTGGGATTTCGAGTTTGCTTTGTTCGTTATTGTCGTGAGGACCTCCGGTACCAGAGCTCCAGTGTTTTCATGTTTAGGTTGGTGGAATAGTTGTACGCGCTTGAAGTCAACGAACGAACATGTTGGGATTTGCTTTCTTTTTCTTCAGCTAGGAAGATTGATGAGTGCTTTTATTTTTCGAAATGGTGTTTATCAAGGCATTTATCATGTATGACTTTAGGAAAAGACAAGAGCAAGCTTCAAGCTTTCTTCTCAGCTCTGTGAATAGATGCTATAATTCTTCGGGCTGATTGTGACCTGAATTAGAAGTGCTTTTTTGCCCTTGCTTCGAGTGTCGCTTGCTATCGTATATGCTTCCTTCGTGATGTTTGTGGTGTACGATGAATATCTCGCTGGTATCTAGGCGAGATGGTAGGATGGGTGGAAATGATTACGCAGGTTACGTGGCACTACAATTGTGCAGAGGCTTCATCCCGTCTGTCGAATGCGGTACCGCCTTCGTCTATTCCACAAGCCAATCCTCCACCTCAATACCCACACTCCTCCCCAACGCCCTCACGGCCTCCCACGAAACATTAATCCTCCACCTCGCCCCCCTATCCATCATATCCCCCCCAATACCAACCCTAATAAGCAACCGCAAACTCGCCAACGTTGCAAGCGCAACGCCCACGTCCGCGTCAATAGGCAATGCAGAAGTCCCATCGGCTCCAACAGCGCCGCCCTCACCAGCGGCCCACTCGGAGCTCAGGGCCACGAAGATGGCCATCATGCGCTCTACGACGAAGGAGTGCGCGCCGAGGAGCTTCCGCGCAATCTTGCGGTGTCTTCCGCGTCCTGCGCCGGCCGAGCGGGGGCCGGTGGATGCGACGCCACCTCTACGTCGGCGTTTTCCGTAGTTGTGAGTCGAGAAGACAGTTATGTCGTGGCGGGCGGGGTTATGAGATGCGAGGTAGGCGGCGAGGAGAAGGAGACGGGCGACGGTCGGTAGTAAGGTAGCTAGGTCCGTAGAAGAGTCTCTTTCTTTGGATAGCGGTAGAGAAGGTGCCGCCGGCTTAGTGGCGATGTTAGATACGATGCTTGGATTGAGCAGGGATTCATCCTGGAAATGAACGCGCGAGGCGATGAGGAGCTTGGAGAACTCCTTGGGTGAGTGCGTCCCCGCTTGTATCGGCGCGATGAACCGCGGCCAGAGGGCGTGGCAGCTGTGTCGGAAGGAAGGGAGGGTGCGGGAGGCGGCTTTCGTGAGGGAGTCGTGGACGGCTCCGCAGAGGCGGCGCCAGAGTTCAGTGGTTTCTTGGGCGGTTGCGTTTGGGATCGGGGTAGGGGTTTCAAGGGAGAGTATTTTGACGAATTCATGTTTTTTGTAGTTGGGAAACTCGAGGAAGGATCCGATGACGGTGCGGAGGTAGGCGGGCGGGGGGGAGGTGACGATGAAAACGCATGTTAGACACGGTATCTAGACCACGGGAGTGTTGTATTAGCAACGCACCTCACGCAGCGGGAGAAAAGGACCTCACTATCTCGCTCAATCTGGCCAGGGCAGGCAGTAATGTAGGCGGCGCCTCCCTCTGATCATCTATGCCATCAAACACGAGCGCGAAACGCCATCTCTCCTCTCGGGGATGGTCCTTGAGCATCTTCGACAGCTCAATGACGAGCTGCGAAAGGTTTTCGCATCTCTTCGGCGCATCTGGCCAGTGTATAGCCTGCGCAACGGCGTCTATAGTGGTTTCGAAGAGGTGCCGTCCCGTTATGCATCGTGCAGATTTCACGATGGCGTAGTGGATCGTCGAGTCGTCGCCGTTGGTGTTGGAGAGTTGCTCAAGGAGGGATTCCGTTATGGCCGATTTTCCGGTCGCTTTCGTTCCGTATAACACTAAGTTTTTACACGGGGCGCAATTGGGCTGCGGAGGAAACTGTATCAGCTTGTGTTCGAAGCGAACTGCGAAGGCCGTCCTTGAGGAGATAGAGACAGAAAGAGATCTACCATACACTTAAAAGCGTCGTGAGGGCGCGAATCTGCGGCTCTCGACACGGGAAATGGTTGACGAGGGCAGATATCACCAGCTCATCTGGCAATTCAAAGATTGAAGCCATTTCCGGAGGGATAACTTTAGGGAATACAGCTGGAAATGGGTGTATTCAGACCTTATCGAGAGCCTCGTCTTCGCGAATCTGACGCGCCGTCAAGTGACGATGAAGCTGAGGTCGCCATTGATTAGGTAATCTGACTTCCAGCAACGGTTAGAAGGTGCGATGCAGTTATCCTCAACCCCCGCGCTATCTCGCCTGGCTCTGGCTCTGGTTCTGGCTCTGAAAATCACCGAAAATCAATTTACCGACTCCGCCCGCCGCATCTGTCTCGGTCCAAACCGCCTCGTCCTCGGGGTCCAGAGAAGATCAATTGAGGGGCTGCGTCAGCGTCAGGATATCCTCGTATTGCCTCGTATTCAGTGAGCACCGTGTTGTCCCAGACCTTTGCCCACGCATCTGATGCCATTTGATGCCGGACTCATGTTTAAGCTTCAATCACGTCCCAGGACTCGCAGGAGCTAAATCCTAAAATATAATCCATCAAATCCTGAAGTAACCCGAACTCGATTCATTGCCCCAGCTGATGCCTGCGATCCGTTCCTGATATCTTCACGTATACCTGCATTTTCAGCGTGTTCCCCTCACCGGTTTTTCTTTTTCCCTTCTTCGCATTCGCATTCGCAAGTTATGCGATCTCCCATTTCTCCTGCATAAGCGGTGCCACCACCAACACAAACAAAAGAACCCCGCCATCGTCTAACCGAAACCGAACAATAACTACAAATATGGACCCTAACGACATGATCCCCCCCGACGAGTCGAACGATCACTCTCAGATACCCAAACCATATCATTCTAAGCGACCGCATCGCAAGTCCCGGACGGGATGCAGGACCTGCAAGGCACGCAAGGTCAAATGCGATGAAGGCCGCCCCTCCTGTCGCAACTGCACCCTCCGTCGAACCATCTGCGTATACACCAAAGCTCCTCCCACGCCAGCCGCCTCGTCTCCTTCTCAAACTTCTCCTACTCCGTCCGTCGTCGCCGGGACGTCACGAAGTAAATCTCCCACCACGTTACCATACGACAATGGCGCTCCTCCGTTGTCCCTATCCGTGCCGCAGAGCCCGCAGTTCCGGCCGAACGCATTCGATAATGAAGACATGAAGCTACTCTGGTGGTACTCGACCTTTGCCTTCTCGAGCTTCTCGATCGGTTCGCCGGGGCAACCTAGTTCAGTGAGCAGGATCCTGCAGGTCGATATACCGCAACTGGCATTCCAGAACCGCTTCCTCATGGATATCGTCCTCAGCCTGTCGGCGTGCCACATGCAGACGATCAACCAGGATATATCCCCGTCGAGAGCTGCTGCATACCGCGCGAGAGCCTTGGAAGGATATCGACGTGCGGTTACGGAAATGAAGCCAGAGTCACGTCCCGGAATACTCGCAGGCTCCCTCCTCTTGACTGCCGTTGCGTCCCAATCGTTTCGGGAAGAGGATACGAAAGAGCTATACATACTCGACTGGATAACAGTATGGAGAGGGATTGGCATCTTTCTTCAGATGTCAGCCGGGGATAGATCCTCTCACGGCGGGGTGAGAGACGTGTTCTTCCGCCCAGTCTTAAACCTGGCGCTGGCAGCCAATTATATACCCCACGAGTTGACGGAGCTGATAGCCTCCATTCCCGAAGACGACGACGAGTATCCTCTTATCGAATATCACGAGCTCACACTCAAATTCCTCGGTGCCCTTTACGCCGAGCTACTGAACGGCCTAACGCCCATAACAATACTCCTAATCACAACATGGGTCACATACCTCCCACAGCCTACAGTCACCGCCATGAGGGCAAAGAAACCCCGCGCACTAATCCTCCTCGCGCACTACCTCGCCTTCGTCAAGCTCGTCTGTATCTGGTGGTTAGAGGGCATCACGGACCGTGAGATTCCTGGGATTGTGAGGGCCGTGGGACCCGAGTGGGCGGATGCCGATGCCCTCCGTGTTCCTCGTCTGGCTACGAAATTGACGGACAAGCTCGAGCTCGCTAGGTTGCTACTAAACGATCCCGAATGGGAGTTTCCGCCGGTATCGATGGGTGATGTCCATCGAGATGGTGAGATTTTTGGATATCCGTCGTTGATGAGCATGAGGTCGCTTCCGCTTCCGCAGAGGCCGCGGGTCGCGTTGCCGGAGAATGACTGTGCAGATGACTTTGCGGACAGCCCACCCTTGTGATGGATAAGTGTCTTTTGATCTGGTAGTCCGATGTCGATAGGGAGGGAAACGCAAAAGGGTCCGGCAAGATGCTTGGGAAGGGTTCTGAGAGCCATAGGCAACGGTGGCATAGGATTTCTCGAGTTTAATAATGTTTCTTTGTCCAGGCCAAAGCGCCTCGGGGGGAGATCTTTGTGTCACGGGTGCCAAAATAGTATTGTCGAAGATGGAAGACCAGCCCCAAGGCTTTTGCTTGTATGTAATATATATTGGATACTACACGAACGAATACCCAGTCTGATATTTCACACTTACAACCATCTTCTATCCCTCAGCACACACTCCTCATCATCGGGGCCTACTCATACTGTTTCTTACAACCCAAACCACTCCTCACTGGCCGTCAAGTTCGACGGCACCGAATGCCCCACACCAACCGCCCAAATCCCCTGCACACCCTCCCCAAAATTCTGCGTAACATAGTTCGCCTGCGGATAATTCTGAATCTCCTCCACAGGCTTCTCGGGCAGCCCGAAGACGTTGGTCCACTGCTTGATGGTCTCCTGGTAGTTGTTAGAGCTGAGGGTGGTGTCGACGCTGCCGTGCCAGATCTGCATGCGCGGGCGGGGGCCGTCGTAGTCCGGGTACATGGCGCGGACGACGTCGCCCCACTGCTCGGCGGAGGCGTGGGATTGGCCGCCGGAGCAGGTGTTGTTCCATTGGGCGACGCCGCCGGAGGCGGAGACGAAGCAGCCGGCTGGGACGCCGGAGTAGAGGGATACGGCTTTGATGATGTCTGGGTATGTTGCGGCGAGGACGTTGGACATCATGGCTGGAAGGTGGGTGGGTTGTTAGTCTGTCTGAGGAAGAAAAAAGGGAGAGCGGGAGAGTGAGAGAAAGATAAAGAGGGTCTCTCTCACCTCCGGAACTACCACCCGTGACGAAAACACGATCCTTGTCGATCTTATACGTCTCGATAGCATGCTTGATCATGTTGCCTATGGCAGTGGAATCACCCCCGCCGTCGCGCACGAGAGATTGCCGGCTCGACACGTCCCAGCATTCGGTGGAGCTGCTGGGCCAGACGGTGATGTAGCCCTTGCGATCCGAGCCCTGGTGCCAGGGTATCTTGGCATTTTGGAAGTAGTTCTGGGCGGAGGATTGGCAGGAGTGGATGGCGACGACGAGGGGAGGGTTCTCGACGACGTTGTCGGGGACGTAGACCCACCTGTTCAGCAACAAGCTCAGGTTAGCAATTGATACTAATCTAATTTCGTAGTTTGAGTGGAATAGAGGAGAAGGACAGCGAGGTGAAAGGGATCGCCGAGAGAGAGAGAAGGGGGCATTCACCACTTACATGGTAGCCCGGGACTGGGGAGCAGCAGGATAAGTGACCTGCTGCAACTGGGCAGCCGAGGCCACGGAGGCCAGAAGACCAGCAACGATAGAAGGGAACAACATATTGAAGCGGCCAAGGGTACTCGAATCCTCACGATAGTATAAGTGACGAAGCTGTTAAGCCCAGGGACGTGTGTGTGTATATATGAGTTCAGGATGCCAAGACGAAGGGCTCAAGCTCGCCTACTTATACGCCAACCCAAATATCTTCCCAACATATAAACCCTTCGCCAGGCCCAAACTACTTCCTTGTTTCCTCCGTCTCTCTCCCTTTCATGTCGCCCTATATAGCCTTTCCGCCAAAGGTAAGGTTGTTTCTCCCCAAGGCTCACCCCCGCATATATCGACCCGAGACTCGGAGAATTCATCTATTCACAATATATCCAGCCATTTCCCCCTTCGGCATTCTACCGCCGCATGGAGAAAAACGTCCAGTTCCTCTCCGATCCCTAATAAGTTTATTCCACCTCTCATCGTCGCTCCCGCTCCCTCTTTGATCGTTTATTTTCAACTTGAGCCCTGTTTTACTCTTTTTCAGTCTCCCTCCTTGCTCATAGGCTTAGAGGAGGGTTTTCCTCGGCGGCTCTATCGAACCAGGTTCGAGGCGAGCCTTCACCCATCGGTACGGCTGAAGAATAATTTGTGACCATTGAGAGTAATAGCAGTGACCAAGATGCGAGAACAGGAAGAAAATAAGAAGAGACGGCCAAAAGGGTATAAACGTACGGGTTCCCGGCTAAGTCAATTACTTGTCTAAAAAAGTAATCAACGAGAGGGGAACACATCATATCGGGATCTTCTCTGCGTATATGGGATCCAGTGAGGTGTTTAGGCGAGCTGGAAATGGGAATCACTAGATCGCCGGGACACTGCCGTTATATCCGAATAGGACATCTACGGGAAACCGTGAACGTGTATGTGTATACGAGGATCCCCATTTCGAATAACAATGATCGGTGTTCAACCGGGCTACGAGAGCGGAATTGACGTGAGGAGGTGTTTGTGTGCAGGCTTGGCTCGCAAAGATGTCAAATCCCACCCATCCATCAACAGTCGAAAGCTAGTCACCGATAGTCGCGGATAGAGAGTTCGGATGAGAGATCATAATCGAATAAGGGTCGACCTGAGAAAATCTCTCGACTTGTTATTTACTTTGACGCCATCTTCCACAACCCCAGGGGAAGAGGTATATAAGACGAAATGGGAGCATCACAGCAACTCTCCACTCAGTTGAACGACACCATCACTTCGGGCACCAACTCATCGGAGAACGTGGCTACTACGAATAAGTCATGGAGAAGAAGAAAACAATTTACAGAGACAAGACGATGGAACAGTTGTAGAGCAAATATTCATTGATATCTTTGGTACACAGCTCTCACAAATGAAAGGCTTGATTGAGCTTAGAACCCACACCCGGGAACCTCGGTCTTTAAATACTTCTATACACAGGTCCTTCGTAAAAAACAAACCCGACGTCCGTCCCCAGATGCGTCTTCCTTTTTTCACCTATTTACCATCTCCCCGCACCCTTTAGTTCTTCTCCAGCTCCGCAAGAATCTTCGCGGCCTTCTCCTTGACGGACGCGAAGTCGCCAACCATGTAGAAGGCGTTCTCGGGAAGGGCGTCACCCTCACCGTTAAGGATGGCCTTGAAGGACGCGATGGTGTCCTTAAGGTCGACGAGCTTACCCTCGATACCAGTGAAAACCTCGGCGACAGTGAAGGGCTGGCTGAGGAAACGCTGGATCTTACGGGCACGCTCGACGGTGAGCTTGTCGGCTTCGGAAAGTTCGTCCATACCAAGAATGGCAATGATATCCTGGAGAGACTTGTACTCCTGGAGGATCTGCTGGACACGGGTGGCAATCTCGTAGTGCTCGTCACCGACGATACGGGGGTCGAGCATACGGGACTTGGAATCAAGAGGGTCGACGGCGGGGTAGATACCCAACTCGGAGATACCACGAGACAACACAGTGGTGGCGTCCAAGTGAGCGAAGGTAGTGGCGGGGGCGGGATCAGTCAAGTCGTCAGCGGGCACGTACACGGCCTGGACGGAGGTAATCGAACCCTTCTTGGTGGTGGTAATACGTTCCTGCATGGCACCCATGTCTACGGCAAGAGTGGGCTGGTAACCGACGGCAGAGGGAATACGACCGAGAAGGGCAGACACCTCGGAACCGGCCTGGGTGAATCGGAAAATGTTGTCAATGAAGAGAAGCACTGTTGTCATTGTTGTTAGCATCGATACGCGTCAAACATCGGGCATCCGCGGCTTCAAGCCGACGGCAGAAATTGCCGCAAACTCCGACCCGCCCTACAAACGATGCCTTCACCAACGGAGGCATGGATTCGTAGAGGGGTGGTGGCAAAGAAGATAATAAAAACGATATAACTTACCATCCTGACCCTCCTCATCACGGAAGTACTCGGCAACGGTAAGACCAGTAAGAGCGACACGAGCACGGGCACCAGGGGGCTCGTTCATCTGACCGAAGACAAGCGCGACCTTGGACTCGCCATCAAGCTGAATGACGGAGGTTTCCTGCATTTCGTGGTACAGATCGTTACCCTCACGGGTACGCTCACCGACACCAGTGAAGACAGAGTAACCACCGTGGGCCTTGGCAATGTTGTTGATAAGCTCCTGAATGAACACAGTCTTACCGACACCAGCACCACCGAAGAGACCAATCTTTCCACCACGAGCGTAGGGGGCGAGGAGATCGACGACCTTGATACCAGTGACGAGAATCTCGGCGGTGGTGGACTGGTCGATGAACTCGGGAGCCTCGGCGTGAATGGGACGCCTCTTCTCAGACTTGATGGGGCCACGCTCGTCAATCGGGTCACCGGTGACGTTCATGATACGACCAAGAGTGGCAGGGCCGACGGGAATGGTGATGGGAGCACCAGTGTCGAGAGCGCTGGCGCCTCGGACGAGACCCTCGGTACCTGAGACGGATCAGTTTATGTCGCGCGAATTTTTTTTCCCGATTCGCGATAGCGTATCCGAGATTAATCGTCATCTTTGAGATGGAAAAAATATTAGGCTGAGGGATTAGGAAAACTTACCGTCCATGGCAATGCAGCGGACAACATTCTCGCCAAGATGTTGCTGTGGGAAAATTGTTAGTCGAATGAGTCCATTGAGAGCGAATTGGTAGTCGTGGCTGGTCGGCACATACCGACACCTCAAGAACTAGCTTCTGGCCATTGTTGTCGGTCTCGAGGGCATTAAGAATGGGAGGGAGCTTGGCAGTGTCGAACTTGACTGTTCACAATCAATTAGATTCGCTTCTTTGATGGTTATTCAATTGAATTGGATGTTCTGAGACGAACCATCGACGACGGCACCGATGACCTGCAAGATTTGTTGTTGTCAGCAAATTTGTCCCGAGAGCCCGAGGTCGGGGTAACGGCAATGGGAGCAACCAAAAAATGACGGGAAAAGAGGCAGGAAAAAAAGACGACGCGAAACTCACCTGGTGAATCTTGCCATTGCCAACGCTGGCAGTGCTGGCCCACCTGTTGGTAACAGGATATCGAAGATGTGATGGCCTGAGGGCGCTGCGAGGAGTGAGGGCAGGCCGAGCTGCGCGGGCAAAGGAGGAAAGGCCGCTGCGAAGACGACGAGAAAATTGCGAGTCAGCCTCAATTGGGTGCAATCGACACGTAGAAGTATCGAGAAATGCATCTAGATGTTGTTACTTACCTCTTGAACATCTTGACAGATGACCGAGAGCGATTGCGGATGGGAGCGGAGAGGTGGTTTGGATGTTGACGGAGGACTTGAGGGATTGAGCAGATTCTTTGCTTCAGATTTCACGGGCGCTTCAAGTTAGGAAGCTTTCCGAGTTCGTCACGTGATTGAATAGCCGAGATTTGCTAGCCGTTGCCTGTTTGGGTGGAAAGTTTTTTGCCGACTATTCGCCGGTCTCCGGGACATCCTTGGCTGTTAGGATACAGTGTTAATGCGAGGGATAAACATACTGTCCTTATTTCAAAAGGGGGATCGACCACGACCTGAGCCGAGCTCCAGCTTCAGTGAGACTCCATGACTCTCTTGTTCTAGCATAACGTTCAACGACTTGTACCCCGTCCTGAGATTAGCTTGTGCTCTCACACGGAGCTTGCGATGCGCTGTAACATAATCTTATTCCACTTGATTTGCTTGATTTCCCTATGCTCTTGAATTTCCATGTATAATAAATAATAAATAATAGCTTCACCTGAGCTAGCTACGTATATGAGCTTTTTTTTTTCTTCTTCTTTTTTTGTCTTCCTGCTTCTTGAAAATTCCCTGCCTTCCGCCCCCTATTAAACCCGGATCAGTGGAGCCAACCGAGGCCTCGAGCCATGCCAAATCTTATTCAAGAGCCAGAACCTGAAGAGAAGGAAAAGTTAGTTCTCGTTTCTCAGGAAACCGTACGAAGCTCGGAAAGAAAGAAAAAACCGAATCTACTTACCAAAGCGGTCCGGCAAGGAACGTAGACATGAGTCCAATTCTTCCGGCCATTCCACTCCATTGCCGTTGTGTGGTATCTAGTATTGCTGTCGATGCGGTCATGTCCACCAACCTCCTTAGAATCGGTGTTGAGGACACATTTATACGTGCCAGGCACGTCAACACCGACCCGGTAATCTGCGTAACTTTGGCTGGGGTGGAAGTTGAAGATGAAGAGGGCTCCGCCTCTCTCGAAGACAATGACCTTGTCGCCCTCGTGCTTGAGCGAGATGTACGCCTGAGGAGCATGGAGCCATCCATACTTCTCCTCGGTTAAGTTCATCAAACGATCAAACTGATTCAAGTACTGGTAGCGGAGTAGATGGTCCTCGGTGAGATTGAGCTGCCGCCTGGCGTACCAGAATGAATTCTGGTTTCCCTCGCGAGGGAAATCAAGCCACTCGGGATGACCAAATTCGTTTCCCTCAAAGTTCAAGTAACCTTCGCCGCCAAGACCGTGCGTGAGAAGCCGGATCATCTTGTGAAGAGCCATTCCGCGGTCGATAACCGGGGTGAGTGGAGTCAAATTGGACATGTTCGTATATAATTCGGCATCGCAAAGGTGCATCATTATAGTCTTGTCCCCCACCAATCTAGAACCAAAGTCAGTAATCACACTTCCGCCTAGATGAAAGGTTTCAAATATGAGAAACTGTAAATCCCGAGGACTTACGCTTGATCGTGGCTTTCGCAGTAGGCAATCGTCTTCTCTCCGTGACGTCGGTTCGTTAGCGTCCAGCAAATATTGGCCATATCCCAGTCCTCATCTTTCTTTTCCTTGAGGATCTTGATCCACATGTCTGGAATAGCCATGGCCAGTCTGTAATCGAACCCGACACCTCCGAGTTTGAGAGGTAGGCATAACGCGGGCATGCCAGATACGTCCTCGGCGACAGTAATGACTTCGGGGTATAGCTGGTGAAGCATCTCGTTCGCCAACATCAGATACACGACACCTTCTTCGTCGACCTCTGCACCAAAGTATTCATGATATCCTCCGGAAAATCCACTGTAAAAAAAAAAAAAAAAAGAGGGAAAGAAGTGAGCTGTGAGTTCTGATTCCGCGGGAAGGTGCCTCAGATACTTACGTTCCAATACCGTGATGAATATAAAGCATGCTTGTCACACCATCAAAGCGGAAACCATCAAATTGGTACTCGTCCATCCAGAAGCGCAGGTTGCTCAGCAGGAAACGAAGTACTTCGTGGTGTCCGTAATTGAAAAGCCTGCTGTCCCACAAGTCATGACGGCCCTTTCCGCCCTCGTGGAAGTATTGGTGATCAGATCCATCAAAGTGATTCAAGCCGTCAAGAACATTCTTAGAAGCGTGGCTGTGGACTATATCGAGGAGGACCACAAGTCCCAGGCTATGGGCTGTATCCACAAGCTCTTTAAGGTCCTCGGGAGGACCGTATCGACTGCTCGCCGCGAAAAAGTTGTTCACTTGGTAGCCAAAACTCGCGTAGTAAGCATGCTCCATGATTGCCATGAGTTGAATGGCATTGTATCCGAGATTTTTAATTCGCGGAAGCATGTTCTTAGTGAACTCCTTGTAAGTGGCTACGCGAAGCTCGGGTGACGAGATGCCGACGTGTGCTTCGTAGATCCGGAGACTCTCAGGCTGCTTTGGCCTCGTGTGCTTAAACTTATATCGCTCTGACTCGGGGGGATTCCAGAATCGAGCATCGTAGGCAGGAGATACCGCCAATTCTTGAGTGACATACTTGATCCAGGCCGGTAGTCGATCCGCGCGTTCGCCGTTGGGAAGGGTAAGAGAGATCTTGATATAGTCATGTCAATTCAGTCCGAATGGATAAGAAAAGGACCTCTCGCGGGCCTGTGAGCAATGGTAGTAACTAGAAACAAGATTCTTACCTTAATCTTGGAGTTATGAGGGATAGCAACCTGGCCATCCTTTGCTGGGACTGTGATCTCGAAAACACCAAACTCGTTCTTTTTCATGGGATGAGTCCCCCGTTCCCAATTGTCTAGATATGTCGTTAATTCATGCTCATAGCCTTCTTGTGGCTCGGGCCTTTATCACTGTAAGGTGTTGGTCGGAATCTTACTGAAATCGCCAATGAGGAAGGCTTCGGTCGCATTCGGCGCCCATTCCCGATAAATGACATTATTATTCTTGTCGACATTGAGACCGAACTTCTCTGAGCCCTAGATTATTTCGGACAAGTGTTAGGGAGAACCCCCTCTCGACCTTCATTGAGATTAATCGCAATTGAACCAACCTTGGAGAATATGTCAAGACCACCCTCGGTCTTGTTTAAGCGGTCGATCCATTCGTGGGCCTTGGCATAGCGACGTTGCAATACTTGCTCAAATGGCGACAGCCAGGGGTCTAGCTTCACGACACCTAGGATTGAAAGTTAGGGGATGGACTGCAAGTTGCGACGGCTCCGGGATGCAAAAACCCGGCAATTAAGAATGCTCAAAACCTACCGACGCTATCTTTCGGCGCACCGTTGGCAGGCTTCTCAACGACGGAAGTCATGTTTGTTATCTTTGGACTACTCCTAGGCGAGCGATTGGGATGTAGAAGGCGTAAACGATAGAGATGGGGAGGGGTTCGTTCTAGTTTTTAGACTTCCAGGAGGAGGGATCAATCGACATCAGATCATGGGAAAAATGGGTCGGGGGCCCTGTATTAGTATCGCGTGCAGCAAGACGCAGATCTGAGAGGAAGCTGGAGAAACAAGCTCCAAGCTCCCCTGGCGATGAGACTGGGAGCTCCAGAGGCGGGGTGATAAGGGGCAGAACCACAAGACAGGTCTCAAATGGGGCCAATTGAAGTCGAAAAAGTGGCGGATTGCCTCGTGCGGCGGCTAAGACTTGGGTCGGGATTCTTGAAGACAAAAAATGAACAATGGACAATGAGCAATGAAGGAGCTTGAGATGTTGAGAGGCAGAAGGAAGCAGTTGCTTTTTCAATCTGCAGATAAATGACGTCTACATGCGCGGGGCAACAAAACGTGCAACATGTGGTGGGTTGACCAGGATAGCAAGGGACAGGACAGGACAGGATAGGACAGCGATATCAACTCAGCAGGGGATATACGATTGAGAGATCAGTTATTCGACCCCGAATTAAAATAAGAGAAAATGAAAAGAGAAATCGATTTGACCGAGATAGCAGGTAGTGAGTGCACTAGGAATCCGGACCGACATCAATTGATGCGTGTGCGTGTTTCTCGACCTAAGTCTCGTCCCTCTCTGGTTGGCAGTTTAGATACATCATGCTTCCGAGAATTGTGCCACATGGGTGGTTCAAGCTCGTATCATTGATCCAGAGCTTTGTACTTCGTAGCTTATGCCGGAAATCTCTGCATCAACAAATCAATCCTCAACAGCTTTGCCCACCAGGTTGACCAGGTTGTGCCACACATCTCACATATTCGCCACCACGCCTGCAATATCCAAACGGGCCGGGTACATAACACTCCGAAATAGTACGACCTTGGGTGCATGGAATTGGATTAAGCTACGAAGCAGAACAATAGGTCTACATCGTACTTCGCACACACAAGAGCTGTAAGCGCTCAAGGACCAAATCGGACAAGCTTTATCAGTTGCAGAAATAGTACGAAGTAGATCAATGGCGAATCAAGGGGGTGGGGCGAGAAGGGCTGGCTGCAATAATATGTTTGACAAGCTAACAATGGGCCAATTGGTGTGGATACAAGTCGGACCTTAAGCTTAAGGCACTGGAGCTCTTGTGCAGTGTAGAATGGATCTCCTTCATAGATATGAATGATTCGCCTGGCGTTACGAAGTATGATTGCCGAGTATAAGTAAAACAGGACCAAAAAGGAGACAATCTCTTCAAGGGTTGCTCGAAAAGACCTAGGTTTCGCCTCCGATCCAAGAGCGTTGAATGAAGCCTGCTGTTAGAAAAATCGCCGATATCAAGCTTCAGGCAAGTCAGGAGGGCGGCACCGGAAAGCGGTTGACGGGGGATTGATCCATTGCTCATTGATCAGGTTTGTTGGGAGACCGGACGGCAGGGTATTCTCGGCTGCAGCGTTGACCGGATTTGGCTTTATCAGCAACTGATACCGAGTTCGTGCTTCTAATTGTCGTTGTAGCCTGTAGCCTGCCCTTGGAGACTGTTGCATGAACTATTCAATTTGTCTTGACTGGACTCTCTTTCCTGCTAATAGAAGATGCGCTGCTCTTTTCTGGGGTCTCAAAACACTGTCCTTCTTGGAGTCTTCCTATCGTGCAGTTACAGTAACAATGAGTCATTCCCAGCACGGTGTCGGAGTCAATCTATCTTGCCAAAGAACATTGGAGGCAACCGAGGGATGCCATCGGTAGCTCACCAATTTCCATGTTGGAGCGCAGACTTGGTTAACACATTGTATGGTTGATTGATATTTCTCTGATCTAGAATACCCGCCAAGGTAACAACAAGTGTACTTCATCTGCGCATTTGTTTGATAGACTGACATGTACTCAGTAATCAGTGTCGCATCATCCACTGTACTTCGTACTGCGCAGACAATGGAATTAGAAGCGCTTCGCCAACTGACCATCAATTGATAGATTGATGTACTTCGTACCAATTGTCCCAATCAGTGTCAATCACATCAAGAAGGCAGACTCCAGCCACCCAGATCAGATGGCGCAAATGGAAGGTCCAATTGTCAACTCCACTCCCTGCAGTTCCGTTATCGCACCATTAGGAGCCTGACGCATCCACCACCAACTTCTATGACACAGTGAAACGGGTTTAGCTGCAAACGCTATCTGGGGAAAGCATCATCTGAACCAGCAACTTGCTCATCCCACCACTGACACCTTGATGCCATCACACACCCCGCATCGCCACTTCTGCCCGGCTCGTCTCGTCTTGCAGTGAGGTGGTTTCGCTGATCTCGTTTTTTTGGAATCTACCACATTCTTGGGGGATTCCAATGGACTCTCACCCAGACTCGCCAGTGAAATACTAAGCATCACAGCTTCCTTTGCTTCATCACTCCCCGCTCCACTCGCCACCGAAATGGCCCCGCTCACCAGACCGCTCGCCGCTTCTTCTCCGACCCTCTTCAAGACTCGTCCTCGAAATCGCTGCCTCTCCTTCTCCGCATGCCTGGCATCTCATCGTCGCAGCCAGGACTTCACGTCTGGCTTTACCTCTAGCTATGACCCATCCCAAGAATCCGGCCGCGGGCCCATGTTCAACAAGAAGGTCAACTGCGGCGTGCCCGAATTCTACCCGCGTGACCTCAAGAAGCGAGTCGACGACTTCGTAGTCGGCCAGCACCGCGCGAAGAAGACTATATGCTCGACTATATTCAACCACTATCAGGCTGTAAGACGCCGCGAGTGTCAAGAAATTGCAGATAGGAACTACCGCGAGAAGCTCCATAGGCAACGCGCGAAGGAGCAATCCGAGGAATCGACGTATGATGCGATTTACCAAACATATCGCCATGAATTCAATGATCCCCAGTCTGCCACGCAGTCACCACGCCAGAGCGTGGATAACAGCGTTTTGGAAAATCTTTTCGGCAACGAAGCCTTAGACGCCAATATGCCGGAGCATGTCAAGATAGACAAGAGCAACCTCTTACTCCTGGGGCCGACTGGTGTCGGCAAGACGTATATATTAGAGTTAGTAGTGCCTTTCGGATCTTAGTGCCCTTAATCACTCGTCGTCTCTAACATGCGGAACCCACCTTAGGACATTGAGCAAGATGCTAAACGTACCGTTTACAATATCCGACTGCAATTCGTTTACTCAAGCCGGATACGTCGGACAAGACGTAGAGACTTGCATAGAGAGGTTGCTGATAGAGGCAAACTACGATGTTGACGTTACGCAACGAGGAATTGTCGTCTTGGACGAATTTGATAAGATTGCGAGGAAGGATATAGCGAATGGAAGAGATGTCGGTGGTGAAGGTGTCCAGCAGGCCCTCTTAAAGCTGGTCGAGGGTACTAAGGTCACCATCACTATTAAAGACGGCAAATTAACTCGCGCGACTCCTCCGCCCACCGCAAATTATAACAGCGCTGGTGCTGCAACACCCGGTCAGACGTCCCAGCCGCCTCATCCCCCGGCTGGTGGCCGATCGGAGCAGTTCATCATTGATACCAGTAACATTCTTTTTGTCTTCTGCGGAGCATTTGTCGGCCTCGACAAGATTATTCTCCGCAGAGTGTCCAAGCCCTCCATGGGCTTCGGCGCCCAACTGAGCCCCCGGTACTCTCTATCGACGAGCCAGAACGTCCTGCCGCACAAGGCATACTCACACCTCCCCCACCAGAGCACGCCCGACGGCGTCCCATCCACCTTCACTCCCCTCGACCTAACTTCCCCCGCTGACCTCCAGGCCATGGGCTTCATCCCCGAGCTCATTGGCCGCCTCCACAACATCTGCGCCCTCAGCCCCCTCTCCCTCGACGATCTCTACCGAATCCTCACCGAACCGCGCAACAGCCTCGTCGCACAATACACCGCCCTCTTCGAGACCTACCCCTCCAAGCTCTTCTTCACGCGCAAGGCCCTCTACGCCATCGCCGAGCGAGCCGCCAAGTCCGAGACCGGCGCTCGCGGCCTTAAGATGGAGATGGAGAGGGTTCTTGCCGAGCCCATCTTCGATGCCCCCATGCCTTACGTCCTCATCACCGAGGCGTGCGTGAGGGGAGATGGGAAGGCGGAGTATTGGGGTAAGGATGGGAAGTTTGAGGTTGAGAGGCGCATTCGGGAGGAGGATCTGGATGAAGCCTCTGAGGCGGGGGGACATGTTTCTACGTTTGAGCAGTTTAGGGAAGCTGGGGAGAGTGGTGCTTGAATGGAGATTGTGTGGATATGAATACGATTCTTTTTCTGGGGGGAGAGAATGCTAGGAGTTACATGATTATGTAGTATATGAATTGATGCCTGGTTTTGTTCTGTCCTGTGGTAATTCCGCTTTTCGAGATTTCTGGGTAAACCATCTGAAGATGTACTTTCCATGTCAATTGACCGCCAGCTCATGAGAGTCCGATGACTTCGATGGGTCGTATCGTCCATTGGTTGTTGGCCAGGTTTGGCGCGGTACCGCATGAGATATATCGTCGTGAGCTAATCCAGAGAAGCACGTAGGTTACATTCCACATGAGTCAAGTGGGAACATTGGGACCGCTGCTACATCGACAGTTGATCAAAAGGATAGTATCTTGGGTTGGTTTTTTTACAAAATGGCGGTCCGGAGGTACCACCGAGCCCGCCAAATGCTCCTCTTATTCTATCGACAAAGGAAAAAGAAAAGCAGGAAACTAATACGCTTGATAGGTTTGTTGGTTGTTGGAGACCAGTTTTGTCACAAGTTTAAGCACCCTTGGGAGGGGACTGGATCATGCCCTGGCCCTTGTAGCCCTCAGAGGTGAAGCCGGTGATGGGGTCGGATTTTTGCTCCTAAAATTGAGGGGTTCATCATGTTAGCATATCGCGAAAATATGGTAGAAGAGTTGGGACCAATATGTGGAATAGGAAGGCTCGGAGAATAAAAGACAATCGGAGGCGTACCTTGAGGAGCTCGTTGGAGGCTTCTTGCCACTCCCTGGTCATGGACTCAGGAGGCTGACCACCGAATGCACGGATGGCGACGAAGATAGCGAGGCAGCCGGCGAGGATGAGGGTGGTGTGGAAGAAGAGGTTCTTGCCCTCACCGGGAGGGTCGAGGGCACGGGGGCCGTGGGGACCGAAAGCAATCCAGTAGGCTATACAGGTAGTCAAGTCAGTAAACGTCCTAACGACATGTCGTGATGCGGAGAGCAGAAATTGATCCCATGTGGAATCACGCGGTTTCGAGACGAGGTCGGGGTGTTCGATGACAGCGAGTCAATTGAGGCCCCAATTCGTGTTTAACGGCCTCAATTGATGTTGACATGCTAGACTACCGAACCCAATGGCCTCTTGAACCGAATCGTGATGTTTTTGAGGATCGTGTGTAGTCGTGGTGTGATGCGAGTTGATGGAATCCGAAATTTGGAAAAACAGAGAAAGGGAAAAAAGACGCACCAGCCTTCTTCTCCTGGACCGACAGCTCCTTCCAAGAACCCTTCATCCTATCCCTCAAGGCCATCCAGAGCTCGGCCTGCTCCTGGAGAGGCATCGACTCCCACCTCTTCTCGATGTTGTTGAGCTGGGGGTTGGAGAGCGCACGGGTGGCGTTACCCCGAGTCGCGGCAGGGACCGAGGCGAACTGGCTGCGAACCAGCGCCTGGCGGACGACTTTCGTGGCAGAGTGTGTTCGAAGCATCGTGACAGCAAGGAATTGTCTAGTTCGGCTCGTTTCCTGTTCGACGAAAGAAAAAAGAAAGGAAGGGGAGAGCGGAGATTTTTTGGGGGAGGGAGAGGGAGGAGTCCAATTGAGATGTAGCTGGGAATAGGTCGTCTCGGCTGTCTAGGTTAACGACGAGGTTTTTTCCGGGGAGCAGCTCCAAGTCATCGTATGATTTGTTTGTGTTCTGATTGGCGTCCTACTGGCAGCCGAAAACTCCTCGGAGATGACCTAATGGTGTTGGGGGACCTCACGTGATTTGACTTGGTCCCGTCGCATTCCGGTTGCGCTTCCCAATTCAGGGCCGGATCTGCAGGCAAGTTCGCTGGATCTGGAAGCCTCAGACCACCACCGACCTGCACGAACTGTGACGCCTACAGAACGGTCTCGCTGCAAGCAGCATGATAGAGCATGGGAAGTGGATGCATCCGTCCAATGATCCCAGCTTGATTTGCAGATTATGATTACGGAGTACACTACAAAAGACCTGTGACATTCAATAGTGGAAGGGATCCTCTTGTCTGATAGTGACAGTCGAGGACTCCTCTCAAGGGCACGCGATGCGATGAGATCAATTAGTTTACATATCGTTATTCATTAACTTCAGTTACTTCGCATGTAAAAGTACAGTGAGGGTTCAAGTGATTTGATATGTGATGCTCAGCACTTGGTGACGAATTTAAACAAACAATGAATCCTAGCCTCGCTCGCCATGCAATGGGCGTATGGCTGGGGTTATGCCAAAGGGTGGCTGACACCTGAGCTTGGAACAGAACTATTTCGAGTCCTTCGAGGGTTCTTCTTTTGGTTGGGATTGTTCTTTCTTCAGGGTTTCCTCCTTCCGCCGAGCCGCGTTTTCAACCAAGAGCGGCTTGAAAGTGTAGTTGCCTATATTGTGTTAGCAGACTCAGGTCGAGTATATAATTACAATGGGTCCCCAATTCTAACTGATTGCTACGCCTGCTGCGACTGTAAGAAGCAGTGGTATGTATCGCCCGATTTCCATGGTTTAACGAGGGAATTGCAGATAAGCTCGGATAATGGCCAATGGGGTGAAAAGTCGACTGAAGAGTTCCAGCTCAGGCGGTCGGAAACTATTGAACAGGAGTTTGCTGGAGATGTTAACAAACTATACTGAGTACATAAAATGAGAGCGCTTCGTTGATTTTGATATTTCCGCCGTCTCAGAGATTGAGCTTTTCGAAGGTGGTACGAAGGCTTTGGAAGGGGTCACGTGGGGTCGTGAACCACTTGAAATCCAGGACCCGCGACGCGTCTTCGCCCCGCGACGAACATGGTGGAAGGGCCGAAGATATTCCTCCTCGCCACAAATTTTTGGATTCAGCAACACAGACAGGGGAGGGAACTTGAATGCAAGATGGAAGCCCGAAAAGCAAAAAACCTTCAATGATCATAGAGATTCAATGGCCACCTGGAAGGAGAGGGGGATAGTACCAGACTCGGAGGACGAGTTTGGCTCCGACAGCGATGACGATGTCCTTCTCCCACCGCCCGTGCCCGTTCCACGAACCGTCCTTCAAGAAAAGTCGAGTAGCAATAGACTGCCTCCGAATACAAGCGCGCCAGTTCCCGCCGAGACTAGCGACATCTGGGATCTACCATTCTCATCTCAAAAAGAGAACCAGCCACCTCAATCTCAATTGGCACGACCGAAGACACCAACGGAACCATATTTCCGGCTTGTTTCCTCACCACTTTCCGAACCACCATCGGATCTAGGGATTGACGCCGATGAATCGCAATCGCCCAATAGGAGAGCACCGATTCAACTAAGAAATTATGCTAGGGTATTCTCACCGGACCCTCTTGCGTTCTCACCAGCGACTGTTACCGATATCCGACCCCCTTCATCGAAACTAGCTCGTCAGCTACTGGAGAACGAGACGCCGAATGAAAGCAATACAAGCCGTGGTGTAGTGGGCGATGAAGTAGATGGCGCTGACAATAATGATGAAAATGGAGAATCCAGTGCGCAAGCTGAGGATATATCTGATCTTAATCAGATGGAGGAGCTCCCCTCCGTTTCAAACACCGAGACTGGAACCGACTACCCTACCGAAGACCTCGAACCTGGTGAGCTACATATAGGGAGGCGAACCTTTCGGCCACGGAAGCCAATACAAAAGCACCCATATGCACTAGAAAATGCGCTGTACTCGAAAATCTTCAAGTCCCACGGCTTAAAGCCGGTGAGACTCCAGACGCAAGAAAGCAGCCAGCAAAGAAAGGGGAATGAGGACGACTCACAAGAAAAAGATTTTGAAGAGGACACTCAAGAAACTACTAATGACAGCCTTGAAACCTCTGACGAGAGTCAAGAACGTCCTGCGATCGAGGAGGCGGACGTTCTAGATGATCTTGGTTCTTCATCGCCGATTACACCGACAACATCACTGCCACGACACCAAGGCGGCCCTAGTAGCCAACCGAGCGCTGATGGCACTGAGAATACTAGTGTTGATGGGGATGCTGATCTGGATGAGTTCCCGTCCCTGGAGGAACTTGTCAACGCGGCCCCGCAGCACTCCTCGTCTACTCGATCGAAAAAGCGAAAGAGCCTGTCACATTCGTCAATTTCAGCGAAGCGGTCAAGGTTAAGCGCTAGGAGTGAACGACCAGGAAATGAGCGAGACGACGTATATGCCCTCACTCCGTCTCGCGCGTACTCAATTGAGCAGCGCCGTTCTCGAATAACCCCAATTCCAAAGTTGAAAATTCCGGACGACTTCTCTCTTTCTCCTCCCTCGCCAAAACAAAACCAGCGCCCGCAAGATACCCGACCCTCGCCGCCTCCTACTGAGCCGCTCAGATCAGAAACGCCCAGGAATCGTCCAATCGACCTCACTGCCGAAACGGATGATGAATCTGCGGACGAGTCCTCTGATTCCTCTGCGTCAGGTAGTGAATCCGAGGTCATTCGTGAGGTCGGAAAACGACTCCGTGGTGTTCTTCCCCCTTCATATTTGCGACTGGACGAGACCAAGGAGGCTAAAAATCAACGTTCGAACCAGCCTAACCGCCCAGCTATCACATCACCCGGAAAGCTGCCTCGTCGGGGCGTTGCGCAGCGGAGGACGCCAGGCCCCGAGACTCCAATCACTCCGAGACCTATCTTTGATGTGTTTGATGATGATGACGAAGACAATGCTGTCCCTCTCGGCGCTGAGGAAAGCCCTATCTCCATGGTCCAAACTACCTTAGTTCTCGAGCCCGATGAAAGGGAGACAGACGACAATGACTTATCGGCTATGGAAGACAACCAAATCGATGTTATGCTTCCTGTGAGGAAGCGCTCGAGTGCGGTATTACCCAAGGCATACGGCACAAAGCCAGCCAAGCGTCCGAAGCTCAACACCTCCCGAACCACTCAGTCCAGAATCACCTCCCTCTTCGGAGGATCCGATATGAAAGGGCTTAGTAAGGCTAACCCACCGAAATTAAATCCTCAACGACGCACACGCCGTGGGATACCTACCTCGAGGCGGCGTCCTCCCCGAAAGCGCAACACGGGTCCCGCTCCAAAGTTGGGTATTCTGGATGTTATTGAGCCCGACGCACCTCGATTTCTCAAGATTGCCGCGCGTACTGCCAAACGAAACGACAATCTAGGGAGATCCAGCCCTACCCGCAAGGTCTTACAAATGGCAACCCGTTGGGACCATCTCGATGTTAATAGCGTGATGCAACAATGGCGAGGCGGCCGTCTGAAGCCTCGCCCACTTACTAAAAACCACCCACAGTCGAGGCCTAAACCCAATCCGCAACCGAATATCTCACACCATGGGCGACCAAGACCAATGCTCCAAAACAAGAAACTTATTACACAGCTTGATACCGACGGCAAGTTCACATACACCCAGTCTACTATAAATCCGACTTCGATAACGCACAATGCTCCTCGCCTAGAAGGCCAGACAACGAGTGGTGCGTACCTACCTTCGAGGCCATTATATCGGCCTGCCCAGCTTGAGACGACTGTCGAGCAGAACAAATACACTTTCCATACTAAGAAGAAGGCATTGGACGACCTCTGGAGGAGGACCAGGGGCAATTCACCATCTGTTGGGCCATTCTCAATCACGGGGAGTATCCTGCAAGATGATGTTGGGCGAGTGCTCTCCACTGGCCCTGCAGAGACGACAGATGCCCCTGGTCCTGTAAGGTCAATAACTCCAACTTCTCCGACGTCTCGAGCCGGTAATCGCTCAAAGTTCCGAAAGCGGTTCATTCCCAAGGAGGTCGATACCACCGCTCCCCAGTTCTCGTATGCGAATGAGCCTTCACCTGCATCTCCGCAACCTCTCCTTGAGCCCCCCTCGAACCCCATAGATGGCCTTGGGAACTCTGACAAGCTAAACGGCCTGGGTCCTTTCGGAACTCAATATACGCACCATTTCGAAATATTCCCCTTAGACAGCGATGTCTTCTTTCATGAGACCACCCTCATCGGCCAGGGGCGGATCGACAAAGCGACTGACAGCTATGATCAGGAGAGGCTCGGGCAGGGCCGTGGGCGTACCACCTTTGAATTGGACGGCAAGACTCTTCGCTGGGGTCCCTGGAATGAACAGGTATCGTCTGAGGTGGGAGTTCTCATGGATTGGATGGCGGATCATTTTCACACTCCTTCACAAGAGTTTGATTTATCCCGGAATGCAACTGCTCTCCAGGCGGCGGATTTCATGTTAAACTACATTCAGGACTCTATGAGCTTGCCTGATCCTGCAGCAGAGCAGTCATTCGCCTATCGCATTCTGGAACTGCTCAGGGGATTTCAGGAGAGGATCGAAACTGATAGACCATATTCCAAACCTCAATGCCGAACGGTTGTCTTGGATGTTCTTTCGAGGATGCTGACTCTAGCGTTCACATGCACGCATATCTGTCGCAAGTCCCGGTCGCTAATAGATATGCGCATGCCAATGGAGGATCTCCTAGTTCGGGTATCAAAAACAACTGCCCAAGCGCTTCTCGACCAGGGAATGGACTCAATGTCAAAATTCTTGGAGGGTTCTCGGCAGCAGTCATATCGGCAGAGAGGCGTGCGTCCAAGGGATGTTTTTATACAATCTTGGGTGGTTCTGATGAGAACTCTCGAGGTGGCGCAGATTCCCCGGTCAGGATTTTGGGACGTCGTTTATTCCGTCATGATAACGAATGATATTAATACGGAGACGGATTGCGGGAGGCTCGAGGCTCTTTGGAAAACCATGTTCTCCCTTCTCCCATTGCGCGAATTCGACAGCCACGGAGCGATTGTGGCCGGCATTCGGAGGAAAGTCACCATGGATGGATGGGCCTTGCCGCAGAGATTGATCAAGAGAGTACTCGATCTGTACAAGCAGAACCGTCGACAGGCTGCGAGCTTCAACGACTACTGTCGGGCGCTCATCAGCCGGTGTCATTATCTCGCTCAAGAATGGGGCTGGTCTAAGTGTGGAGGCATTGTCGGAAGCATCTTCGACTTTTTCGGCTCCCAGGATCTCTCTCACCTTCGAAACGAGGAGGCTTTCAAATCACCGCGATTCCTTGATGAGCTAGCAGGCAGCCCGTCTCTTGCCATTGAGCGGGAGGACAGGTGTTTCCACATATTTCTCAAGTTTGTGGCCGTCGTCATCAAGCGGCTCCGGGACCGTGGCGCCACGAATGAGATACGCAACTTGGTTGCCCGACTCATGCCAAACCATAGTCGAGTGTATCTCAAAGACCAGCCTCTCCACTCCCATGACTTGGCTTCTCTACGGAACCACCACGACCTTCTTTGCACACTATTCTGGGCCGCGCCCCCGCAGCTCCGCCCAGGCGCTCATATCTTGGAGACACTCATCAAGCCCGGTGATTCCCACAAAGATGCGTGCCTCGTGAATTTGAAGGCCTGGAACCAGTTGGCTAGATACATTGTGGCAACTGAGGAAGATGCCGAAGTCTTCAAGGTCTTTCGCCGCTGGCAATCCGGCATATTCCAGCAACTCCTTGACCAATTCAAGATGGCAGAGTCTGATGCCCAGGAGCAATACCTTGCTCTCTCAAAGGATGATAGCCAGGGCATCACTCAAGCCCGCATCGAGTTAGTCGTGAGCATGAACCGAGCGGTTGCGAAGGAGATCGTTCACGCTTGTCTAAAAGCTTCCTTAGACACGATGTCATACGTACGAAGCCTTAAGGCTGCGGCGTTTGCGCTCAACTCGCTTCAGCTGGAAGAGATCTTCAATCACTTCTCTCTTATGCCAGTCACCCTGGACTGGGCAATCCTGAGAACGGCTTTGGAGACGGTATCTAGCTACCTGACCAAGGTCGACGCTCTCTGTGACATGTCAGATTGCGGCGCAGGAGTACCGACCGGTTTCTCCCAGGTGATGACGGCGCTTCATCATGAGCTATCACCGTCCCTTTTCTCCATGGCACGATGCGTTTTGGGATCTCACGAGATCCAGCCCAAGTCTGCCATCGCTAAGGTCGACAAAGATGTGTGCATCGAGCTTGCCGTTGTCCTCTCTGCAAAGCTGCTTTCTGGCTTTGCTAGAGTAGGGCTTGTCACCGTCTCCCAAGCGTTTGGCCGTGGAAAGTGTAGTCTCTTCCAGATGGATGCCCACAGACTATCTCTTAGCCACCGCAGATATCTCCCCCTTTTCGTGGCGATTCTTCTCAAACAGGGCCTATCGGATATCGCAAGCCTCGGTTCAAGTCTGCTTCATCTTTGGTTGCTAGCTATCGTGAAACCTCGACGCTTCCTCGCGTACGAAAATCAACTCGCCGAAGAACTAAAACGTCGACACGAGCCTTTTGTCCCTAAAGCCGTTGTGGGACTCTCGATTGATCCCGACTACGGCTCAAACCACGAACTCTTTGCTTGTAAGCTGCCGGCCTCCCCATGCCACACCGTTCATACTTGAAGGCTTCCGAAACAGAAGTTGCTAATTTGACTATCTAGATGCTGTTTCTTGGATGCGCCGAGCGCTCCGTCAAGCGCCCCCGTCTTCAACAAAAGCCCTTAGCTCGGAGTTTTCCGCGGTATTGCGAACAGTTATGGATCAAATCAAGTTTGATCTTCGGGTCATTTCGATGGACGCTACCGACCACCCCGTCTACGTCGTCTTCGTCCGGGACATCATCTCACTCATCCGATCTCACTGCACTGACATGTGCACCATTGACGAATTTTTCTACCAGATCAACAAGGAGTATTCGCCGTCCCTCCAAGACCCCCAGCTGCATGTTGCAGGGATCATCTCTTACGGACTCCGGCTTGGCGAAGGCGATGCGAGAGTTGTCCCGCAGCTTTTCTACTACTTGTACAACAACTTCAAGGTTGCTCTGATAAACAACAAACTTAGAAACGAGGCTCGGATGCTGCGAAAGGGGATGAAGAACAATCAGATCCTTGGCTTTGTATTCAGCAAGATGTTGCCAGCAGTCGCCACAGCGGCGGCGCGTGTACGCGGAGCATTCGCCGTCTTAGATGTGTACTGTGAGGGGATGGCGCAACTATTTACCCGGTATCCAGCAGGGCATGAGCTCCCAAAGGAAATGCTCCCTGATGCGATTCATCTGTTGCGAACTATTGTACGGTGTCTCTACGAGCTTTCTCGAGGGGGCGGGAATCTTATCTCTGCTGAGAAACTACATGTTGCATGCCGACTCTGTTCTATCGCAAACGTTCTTTGGCCTTCATTAAGGACTCTGTCCTACACGGACACACCATCGCCATCGCTAGATGAGCTCAAGATCCTCTATCGGCGGTTACACGGGTGGTTGGACGGCTCAATATCATACCTCGAGGACGTTCTAATCCTACAGGAGACGTCCCCACGAGCTACCGATCTTTTCGGCGGGTTGAGAGCCGTGGCAGAATCCCTACCGCCCGCGGATTCCTCGGCGGCATCCTTTGTCGAGTCCATTGTCACCGATGTGCAGAGAAACTGGATTATTACGGATGAGAACATCACGATCCAAGCGCCTGGGAGGGTTCCTGGCTCAGCCTCGACCCAGTCCGGCCAGGGGACGAGGAAACCACTGTGGGACATTTTCGAACTAACTGAGAGTCTAAAAAACGAATTGGAATTTTGGAATATGATGCAGGAACGGACTTTTCCACTTGGGGACGAGCGTAGGAAGCAGGACAGAGACACTGGCGGTTTGTTTTTCTAAAAATGGACCTTGTTTTTGAGGCGTTTTGGAAGCATTATGGGCTTTTCATGATCCGAAGCCCCTGGAGTTGAGAGAAAGTGCTTCTTGTAGCCATTTATCATGAGGACTCGTAATGAATAGCATTTTATTTCATCTAAACAACAAAACATCGATCCCATACTTTTGTGATGAGCGTGAAAGAGCATTGTCCTGAATGACAGTTGATAATGTGCTGTTTGTTGTTGAGGTTCCGAGATGCACGCTGGCTACTTGTAAAGCCGTACCGACCATGTGAATCAACGAACAAGAACCCAAAAGCATTGTAGCTCAGGGGTAGAGCACTGGGCTCATAACCCAGGGGACCTAGGATCGAAACCTAGCAATGCTACAAGATTTTTTTCTCTTTTTTTCTTTTCCACCCTCCACAACCTTTTATTTTTTTTTTCTCCCCTTTCTTTTCCGTTCTTCACCTCTTGCCGTTTTCCCATTTCCTTCCGCCCTTTCCTTTTTTCTTTCTTTTATTTTCTTTTCCTATTTTCTTGCCTCTCTAAAGTGAAGCTGCTGCTGTAAGTCTGGCCTCAGGCTTGTCAACGAGTGACGCTATTTACCCGATATTTAGCCCGGATAAGTCTCCTGCTCAGAGAAAAAAGTTCGGCCAGCAGACATCAATTTCGCAGGGAAAGGCAACTTCTCCACGGTATTCCCTCAATTGCAGTTTTCTGCATGCCAGATCATCCGAATGCATGCTACACGGTCACGCGCTCTCGGCGTCGGACCTAGCATCAGGCGGTCGCACCGAGCGCTGTCCCGAATACCGCAACGAACGCGGCCCTTCCACTTTGCCGCGTGTCTCCGGACAGCCAACGATCGACCGGTCGGCGAAACACCAGCGCCGGAGCAGCCCAGTGACGACGCGTCGCGTGAGAATACAAAAGAGGATGTCGATAGTGGCACAGCTAGCGATCTAGGGACTTCCGCGCAGGCTTCTTGGAAACGACCGAGGGTTAGCCACCGCGCGGCGCTTCGGGCGCGACAGGCCAAGAAGCAACCCGCAGTAGAGTTGCCCAACTTCAAGATACCGCAAGAGTTTCTCGACGACAATTTGTACATACACGACCCAAAGGGCCGGAATCACCCTACGCTTTTCGATGCTGTAGCTCTGAAGGAGGTCGTGGATACTTGGACGCAGTTGCTGCAGAAGAGTGGAAGGACGTCGAACTGGAAGTTCCACAAGCTAGAGGAGGACCCCCGATACTTTATAGATCCGAAAGGAGAGTATCACGATGCTTTTGCGCTGGTACTCCAGCACTCCGGGTGGAGTGCGGAGGATGTGAAGGAGACGATGAAGAAAGGCTTGGAGGGGGCGGAGGAGCGGTCGAGTCTAATTACCTTGAGCGCCGCACTGGCGCTGCACGGATGGATTATGGATAACCCAACAGCCAAACCACCAGCGGATTTTGCAGCACTATTAGAACGAATTCGTGCGTCGGCACCGGTTATCAAACCCGAAGCTGGACTTGCTGAAGACCTGGAAGACGCGGTTGTCGGCTTCCCAGACGCGGATCAACTTCTGCCCGAACTTAAACAGAACCCTTTATTTTATAAAGACCTTACGCAATCGGTTGGTGCAGACCTCGAAGCCCGACCGCCGAAACGCCTCTCCTCGAGCGATGTAAAAAGGCCCATAAACGTCATGAGCATAGCCGGATTCTCCGGAAAGCGCATATCTACCCTCTTAACAAGATACATCGCTTCTGCCACCGGTGCGGATCTGATCCGTGTCGGAGCCTTCGAGCTCTCGAGACTGGTGGGAGGTTATCTGGGGCAGGACTGGGCCTACTCCAAGGGTCCCATGTCCATGATGGCGTTTCGAGTTGCCGAATTCAACGATGTTCTTGGAGAGCCCATCCAGTGGCCTGTCAAGCGAGATGAGGATGATTCAGATGCAGATGCCACTGTTGTCCACCTCGGTACCGATGAGTCTGATGGAGAGTACAAGGATCCCATGGATAGGGAACTCACGAAGATCCGCGATAATGCAAAGGACTACCTTCTCCCGTCGGTCGATAGGTGGGAGAACCTCAAGATCAACGGTGCCTTAGAAGGAATTATTCGTGCCGCCGAGGCCAAGTCTGCGGACCCGCGCAACCAGAAGCTCATCATCCAGATTGATGACTTTGTCGAGCTCGGCATGACTCTTGAGGGTGCCCTTCTCATCGGAAGGCTACGGAATATCGTGGACAACATGTGGCTCGACGGAAAGAAGATCGCAATCGTCGGAACATCTTCGTCCATGGAACTTTCCGAGAAGCACCTAACCTCACTGCGAGAAATCGCGTTGGAGGACTGCGTGACCATCTGCAATGCATCCCGCGACGCCCTAGGGTTCAACTTGGATCTGTACGAACAGCTCGACTGCCTGACAATCAACATGGACAATGCTTTCCACATGTGGAGCACCATGGTTGGTCATTCGAAGTCCTCGCCGAGTTTCCTCGGCATGCGTCTCCACCTGCACTTCTACCACACCATGCTTCACTATCTCAGCACGACGGGTGTTGTGTCGGCCAAGACATTCGCCGTGGGCGGGGATGAATTCCTCACGTCCCATAACGAGGTCATGGAAAAGGTTCTGCGGAAACTTCTGGAGATGTTTGCCGAGCCTCTGCGAACTTCCATTTTACCTGCGACCGAGCTGTATCACTGTGTCCGCCAGGTTCTGCACCAGAAGCCAAAGCCAGCCGAGGTGTGGCAGGCTTTCAATATGGCTCAGTGGCAGAGGGATATGACCATCGCGAGCACCAATGAAGGTCTCCGGGCTCGGGCTTGGGAGCCTCCAATCAACTCGAGGTCTACACCGTCTTCCTCAGATGCACCGGGTAGTTCCGATCAACCCCGCAGGGTAGCCGAGACACTCGGAATTACAAATGACTACGAGAAGAAGCTCCTTGCCGGTCTCATTGACAAGGACCAGATCAAGACTACATTTTCTGACGTCCACGCACCCGAAGAGACCATCCAGGCCCTCAAGCTCCTGACCTCTCTTTCCTTGAAGCGGCCAGAGGCCTTCACGTATGGTGTCCTCGCCCGCGACAGGATTCCCGGCTGTCTCCTCTACGGACCCCCCGGCACAGGAAAGACCCTCCTCGCCAAGGCCGTCGCCAAGGAGAGCGGAGCCAGCATGCTCGAGGTCAGCGCCGCCAGCATCAACGAGATGTGGGTCGGCCAAGGAGAAAAGAACGTCCAGGCCCTCTTCTCGCTCGCCAAGAAGCTCGAGCCCCTCGTCATCTTCATCGACGAGGCCGACGCCCTCCTCGCCAGCCGCGCCGACAACGACCGCCGCACGCACCGCGAGACCATCAACCAGTTTCTCCGCGAGTGGGACGGCATGAACGACACCAACGCCTTTATCATGGTCGCCACGAACCGGCCCTTCGACCTCGACGAGGCCGTCCTTCGCCGTCTGCCGCGCCGCATCCTCGTTGACCTCCCTCAACAGGAAGACCGCCTCGCTATCCTCAAGATCCTCCTCCGCGGGGAGCACCTCGAGCCCGGTGTTGATCTTGACGCCCTATCGCGCCGCACCATCCTCTATTCCGGCTCCGACCTCAAGAATCTCTGCGTGGCGGCCGCCATGGCCGCCGTTCGCGAGGAGACCGAACTCGCTGATAAGCTCATCGCCGATGGGAGCGGCGCCCAACCCGTCTATCCTGAGAGGAGGACGCTGAGGGCTGATCACTTTGAGCACGCGCTCAAGGAGATTGGTGCCAGCATTAGCGATGATATGAAGACTATGCGCGAGATTAGGCGGTTTGACGAGACGTATGGAAAGCCGAACAAGAAGAAGAAGTCGGGTATGGGCTTCGGAGTGGCCAAAGATAAGGAGGTCGTGAAGGAGGCGAGGGTACGAGCCGCATAGAAGGTTATGGGATTATGTGTGAAAATTCGGAAAGAGGATGAGGGATTGGTATATATGCAGGACAGGAATGTATTTTTTGAGGCGGAATATTTGTATTATTACGATGCATGTCGGCTCTTGGCTTATTTTGCAGTGAGCTGGCTGGTATTTTAAAATCGATAGACTGTAAGACTATGATATTTTTGACTGAAGGTCCTCTAGAATAATCACCGTGAATGTTCAGCAAATGGTCATCAGTAAGATGTGTAGAAATTGGTATTCAAGGTTGTCATCCTCCCCCGTCCAGGCTTTCCTGACTCGGGCAAAATGGGCATGCTCGTCAACACCTCCAGTCTATATATCCCCAACCCCATCATACGGCCTCCCCTATCCTTCTGTAGTAGGTCGAAGACCCTCAGCTTCCAACGCCTTCCTATACTCCTCCTGCGCCTTGGACAAGGCAAAGAGAGTCGACTCCATCAACGCAAGGACAGCCTGCTTCCCACCCCCAACAGAATCAGCCTTCCATCTAATCTTCTTCTTAGTCCGTTCATAATACTCCCTAATCTCCCTCTTCTTCTGCGCGATAATCTGATCGCGGTGCTTCTCTGCGTCCTCCGCCACGGCATTAATGCGTCCGACGCTGCGCTGAAGAGCCTCGTTAAGGTACTGCAGCTCGAGGGCGCGGTCCGGATCACCCGAGAGGAACGCGGCCCAGAACTGCCGCAAGAACTCCGTCGTCGTGCTATTCGTAATAGTGCACTGGTGCGCTATCGCAGGTGGCAAGCCCATGGGCGAGTCCTCGGCCCAATCGCCGCCGTACTTCTCCGACCGATGACGGCGGATGCCCTGGAGGATGTCTTCCTGGGCTGCGGCGCGGGTGGCGCGGGACCCGACGCGGGGCGGGCGAGGCGGCGCGTCGTCTTCCATGTCGCTATCGCTGTCGTCTTCGATGCCTGTTAGGGCGTGCAGGTCGATGCCGTTGGGGGAGCTGGTGTTGAGCTTCTCGACGTTGGCTTTGAAGAGCTGGAGGACTTCGTCGGGGTTTTGCTTTGCGAAGATTTCGGCGTTGGAGGATGAGATGTCTCCGGCGTTGGAGAAGAAGGCTTGCTCTTCATTGATCTTGAGGGGGATCCTATTCGCCTTTTCCTCGTCTCTAAGATCGCGGAGGATGAGTTCGTTGAAGGTCTTCTCATCTATGCCCTTTGGCGCGTGAGGGTCGCCGTCTGAGGGTGCCACGTTGGCCATGATCTTGGCGCTTATGCTATTCAGAGTCTTTAGGATAGGGACGTCCTTTCGCGGACGCATCTCGACATCTTTTCTGTTTCCGCTTTTGAGGCCACCTTCATTGGCCTCGTTCGCTTCGACATTGATAATTTGAGGGATGGTCTCCGGGGTGATTTTGGAGTATATGCCCAAAAGATTCTCATTAGGATCATATCGATCGAAAATCGGGTCGTGGGCATCACTCGGCCCAATTCGCTCGCCGCGTAATCTCTTCGACAGCTTGCTGAGGAAGAACCGAGACCAGAATTCAGGTTCGGATAGCTTCGGGACCTGTTCGTTGTATATCCTCATGACGAGAGGATGCTGCTTAAAGATGAGGCTAATCTGTTTCTCGGTGATGTTGAGTTTGAGATCGCCGTCGACGGTCTTGGGCTTGATCGTGGCTAGGACATTGTAGTCTGCCTTTTGTTGGTTCTTGTCTATTAAGAATGCTCGTAGGATGTGAAGTCTCGAAGACCAGAACTGTAGGTTGAAGGCGCCCAGGGAGATGGAGTCAGGTTTCGTCGCCCTGGCCTCCATGTAGGTTTGGTTGAGGGTACTATCAGTTTTCAAATACTCCAACTGCAAGGAGATGTCGTTGAGGAGCTGCGAATCATCGAACCACTTTGAGGCTGCGGGCGCAGCATTAACGGCCGCGGCAAACGCCATCGAACCGGATGCTCTACCAGCAGCGGAAGGGGTAGCGAACCCGTTCGCGGCCGCTGCCGGTGCGGGTTTTGGTACATTGGGGTTGGTGCTTTGGAGAGCACCAATGACCTTTGAGAGCGCATCTCTCATAGCATCAGCCTCGGGCTTCGCGGACGCCGTGTTGAAGTGGAAGAGGTAGGTGACCGGATCTCCGCCATCTGGGTTCTTTTCGAAGATCTTTAGCATCACCTTGGGCGAGCTATCAGGCGTCTTTTGCAGGTCTGGTCAGGATAGAGTCAGCGCAAACGAGAGTCTCCCAACTTAGAAACGAGTTGTATGATGAGATCAAAGCCTACTTGTGATGTTCTCTATGGGAAGGGTGATGGTAGGCGGTCCGGTGCCCGGCGCTGGCGTCCAGAGAACAGTCTTCTGGTCCGGCGAGAGTGATAATATTCCATCCTTCTTCTTGAACGCGGCGCGTCCCGAAGGAGGCTGGCCTGGGCTGGACATCGTGATGGAGAAGACGCAGCAGAAGATGGATTGGCGAGTCTGACGGAAGCGCCTCGTTTATCGAAGAACGATGCGAAGGAGTTCGATCATTGGCCTACGCCTTCGAAGGGTATTCGTTTTCAATATATCCCTCGAGCGAAAGTGAAAGAAATTTTTTTTTTATGAAGAACTGGTCACAGATACGTAGAGGGAGCGTCTTCCCCAACCATAGCTCATAGGTCCTTCACTCTTGTCCAAAAAACACCAGGGGATTTCGTTTACTCTCCTTCGGCTGTGGTTCCCATTTGCCTCTCCCCAAGGACCAGGCCGGGCTTGGCCGAGATAATGGATGTGGCAGAGGAGTTGGAAATTCGTAGGTTCTGTGCTGGTGTTTCGATACAAGATCAAAAGCTGTCTTGAGAGCAGCAAAGTACTTTTATCTAGCTGCACGGGGACCACGGATAGTCGGCAGCTGGACCGATATTCCTCAGAAGGGAGCTCCCATAGATTAAGAATCACCGATCGAAGGTTCGCTCGCCTTTCAATAGGAAAACTTGAGGTAAAGCTGATTTGATGGAGCTCATGGATATGGACTTGGAGATGTCGAGGGAGGCATGCAAACCTGCATTGCCCATTCCAACTGTTGTCACTGCCTAGTGGGGCACAGCGGACTTTATCACGTGACTTGAATTCCTCCCGGCTTGTGATCATCTCCACCAACCTCACCGGTCGGGTTTCATGTGATGGATTTGATGAAATGGCTCTATTCCTGCTCCTACTCTTGATGCTTACTCCAGAATCCCATTTCTCACAGCTCTAGGAGTGGGAAACGGGGCCGAGCCTTACTTGGCGTCAGACGTACTGAAATGGTTTGCCAAGGCCAGCCGACGGACACGCTGGGGACACAAGCACAATTCCTTGGGCTTCGGTTCGTAGTGTTCATGGACTCGTGGCGACGCTTTCCTCTTTGGGATGTTAGTACCAATAGCATTTGAAGGCGGGGAGTCGAGATTGTAGAAGACAAAAGGAAGGTGGGCAAGATATTGACCTTACCTGACAGGGTTGAAGTTGTACAAGCTCCCGCTCCAAAGCTGTCAAGCGCCGGCGGAAGCTGGACAGCCTAACAGGTGAGATCGGTGCCACCCCACCTCTTAGCCGCCGTTGCGGTCCCTTGTAATCATCTATTTCGAGATCATATCCCAGTGATCAATCACAATGGTCCCAAACCCATATCCTAAACGTTTCACAATCCCTCCTCAGTCACGTAGTTATCGGTGGCGTCGTTGATTCTGGATGAATCCGTCTACACCACACTACATTCGCATGAATGACACTTCATTCGTGGTAACAGCTTGCTGACAATCATTAGCCGTGAGCCAACTCGCCAACCTCTGCCCTCCTCCGCTCAACTCTTCCACTCCACGAGCAATATCCCACGTCCATCTGTAGAGAGAAGTTCACCGCATCTGTTATTATTGTTGGCCATTTTCGCATAGTCTCTCACGAGATTTCATCATTCAAATAGCATGTCGTCGACGCAATCAAATGGGTAGCCGGCCGTGGGTTCATCCATGGATTCTACTAAGAACCCCAAGTTCCGGCATCTTTCTATTGATATCCTCGATGACGATCACTGCGAGCTCTTTACACGTGCTGTAACCAGGATCCTGTCCACGTCTGATCGAAATGGCCGCCGTCGCCGTCCACCAAATCGCAGTACTCCTCTTTAACCGAAACAGTAGCCTGCACAAGGATGACGGGATCACAGAGTAGGCACCACCAAAGTCCGACACGTGGTTCTGGCAATGGAATCCAGACGGACCCCTTCCCACCCTCTTCAAGCACCCGTGGTTCATAGACTTTGAACAATACCCTAATGGAGTCGCGGACATGGTCGGCTACTGGGCCGAGGCGCGTATCCTAGGTGGCGTAGTCCTGTTTGATCGGCGCACGCCAGACGACAAACCCGCATCCGGCCATGACCTGGATGATGAGGAGCCCTATCTCTTGCCACCCAAACTGGACCCAGATGCCATCTACTTCCACTCTGACCGAGAACATGTGACGTATAGGATCTATCAACTCCTGCCCGGACAAAAACAAGCTCTAGTTGACTTTCTTACCACCGATTCTCAACCGTTAACTAGCACCACGCCACCACCCCCCCCCCCCCCCCCCCCCAATCATGGGAGATAAGACCAATCTGCCCCGCGTTGATCCCGAGGAGCCGATTAAGGAGACCGGAGTTTATCGGGACATTTGGGAACGCAAGGACCGCTGTTTCGAGCTGGGCGACCTCCGGATGAGGGATGTGTGGGATGAGATGGACTTTCCGACTAGACCTGACAGGTCGGCAGCATGGCGGGGCGCGGCAGATAGGAAGGAGCAATATTATTACCCGGACTTGGAGACCGATCCAGAAACCTAGATGTTACGCAGGCATGTCCATATGGTGTGGGGGAAATAAGATCTTGGACCATGCGCTGCGGGAGCAGAGGTGAGGACGGCCTTATACTCTTTCCATCTTCTAACATTGTGCTCATACGAAGTATGAAATAGCTACCAACTAGTATGATAGGCGCTGCCGTTTAAGAGCGCGGAATTCATTCATTTCTTCTACTTCGTAGCATCATCGGATCAACTTTAGCATCCGAGCCAGCTGCCGAATGTCCTCAAAATTGGACCCGCAGTAACCATGTCACATCACATCAAATTCATGCTAGTTTCGAATTCAAAGCTAAGAATGGTTAGGAAAATAATGCCTATGCATCCATACCCCAGGTCCAAGTCTCAATCAAATGACTGGTAGATGTGGGTATAAGCATGCGTGTATTCTCTTGTTGGGAAAGATGCTGAGTCTGGAATCAAAGTTCGTATGTTGTATGGAGATGCCCCCGGAGGACCGGGCCCAGGGTTAGTCTGAATATTTTCTCGTTTTCATTTTGCATCTCTCGCTCTTCCTGCCGGTCGTCCGAGTAGCACTCAGAGCTTGCAGTTGACGTACGAAGTACTTGATACTTTCCAGTGGGGCGTTTGGACCTACCGAAAACGGTATCCCCATCCAGCAAATCCAGCAATAGACAGCGCATGCGTAATTATCTCATTGCTGACTTTGCTAGTCCCGAAGCTACTTTGATGGTCCGGCACCAGACACCGCGCACACACACCGATTGTTTCTGCAGACGCATGCCCTCGAGGATGAGTGCCTGCATATCCTATGTTGTACTGAGGTATTATGCCCACTTAATGGCTCAAACATGACATCGTTATTCGTTGCTGCACAACCTCAAGTCAAAAGAACCTCATTTCCGAACGGAATACCAGCCACAGCCGAACCACTTGTGGCGGCCCTTCCGGAAATTTCTGTGGCGACGGCTATTCCTGACACTAGTTCCCTGCAAGCTCTTGCCGAGACTTCCTTGCAGCTTCCTTGATTGGACAGGCATTACATAATCCGGCCTCTCCTTGGCCCAACCGGGTTTCTGTGGGGCGCCAAGTCCACCTGACCTTCGGGTTTCAGCCAGTCAGAGCTTCTCTCCAATCACAGCCGGGCTCGTTGCCGTTGCACTGACATTGCCGTCGTTACTCCGAGCATTCCTGCGGTCCAGTTCCAGCTTTGTCAAGTTTTGGTGTGTACGAACTGAGAGGTACTGAGGTAGTGTACACATTACATATCAATGCTTCATCGTCATTTTTTTTTCACTCCAACTTCCTTCCCCTTTGCTTGAACCCGTTTTCGCCTGTTGACATAAACACAGCTTGTGCTACTTTTCAGGCTTTGCAATTGACCTTGCTTAAGCTTTTGCTTCCATGTACTAATCTGTGCGGCGTTGTCTTTTCTTCCTTTTCCTTTTTCTTCCCCAAAGACTTACTCCGCCGCTCATTCAGCTTCGATTTGCTTGGCCAGCCTGGTGCTTCCCGCTCGCTGAGTCCTCCCATTTCCCCGGTCGAGAGAACCCTTGCGACGAGAAGCTTGCCACTACGAGACCTGCCGAAGTTGCCGTCAGTCGAACTGTCACGTTAGACTATATACGCGACTTTTTTTCTGTTGCCGCAATCCCCTCAGATATATCAATCGCAAGCTTGGAGCTCCAAAACCTCTCGGCATGCTGAGGAATATCGCCTGCAGGGCCGGAGGTCGCCTCCTGAGCCCATCGACCTCTTCGCCGGCATGGCGATCTGTTTCTACCCGCAGAGCCATGGCCGTGGCCAGCCAAAAAACAAGATACACCACGAGCGCGACTTCCGCTCCTCCGGACACGAGTGACAACTTCCTTTCGGGAAGCGCGGCGAGCTATATCGATGAGATGTATATGCAATGGAAAGAAGACCCTTCGAGCGTCCACGTTTCGTGGCAGGTCTACTTCCGAAACATGGAGAGCGGCGATATGCCCATCTCCCAGGCTTTCATCCCTCCGCCCAACCTGGTCCCCAGCGCCACTGGAGGTGTCCCCAGCTTGACCCCTGGTCAGGGCATGGGACACAGTGAGAACAGTGATCTTATGAAGCACCTCAAGGTCCAGCTTCTGTGTCGCGCTTACCAGGCTCGTGGTCACCACAAGGCCAACGTCGATCCTCTCGGTATTCGAAACTCTTCCAAGGGCTTTGGTAATGTCAGGCCCCGAGAACTGACCCTCGAGTTTTACAATTTCACCGAGAAGGACCTGGATGCCGAGTTCGAGCTTGGCCCTGGTATCTTGCCCCGCTTCAAGACCCCTGAGCGCCAGAAGATGACTCTCCGCGAAATCATCTCCAACCTCGAGCACATCTACTCGGGATCCTTTGGTGTCGAGTTCATCCACATTCCCAACCGCACTCGCTGTGATTGGCTTCGAGAGCGCCTCGAGGTCCCTACACCCTTCAAGTACTCCATCGACGAAAAGCGCCGCATTCTCGACCGTTTGATCTGGAGTTCCAGCTTCGAGGCCTTCCTCGCCAGCAAGTACCCCAACGATAAGCGATTCGGTCTCGAAGGTTGCGAAACCCTTGTTCCCGGTATGAAGGCCCTCATCGACCGTAGCGTTGACTATGGCGTCAAGGACATTGTCATTGGTATGCCCCATCGTGGTCGTCTCAACGTCCTGTCCAACGTCGTCCGAAAGCCCAACGAGTCCATCTTCAGTGAATTCGCCGGTACCCAGAGCCCCGACGAGGGATCTGGTGACGTCAAGTACCATCTTGGTATGAACTTCGAGCGCCCTACCCCCTCTGGCAAGCGTGTCCAGCTCTCTCTCGTCGCCAACCCGTCCCATTTGGAGGCCGAGGATCCTGTTGTCCTGGGTAAGACGCGTGCTATCCAGCACTACAACAACGACGAGAGCGACCACAAGACCGCCATGTCTGTCCTCCTTCACGGTGATGCTGCCTTTGCCGCCCAGGGTGTCGTCTACGAGTGTCTCGGATTCCACTCTCTCCCCGCCTTCTCCACTGGTGGTACCATCCACTTGGTTGTCAACAACCAGATTGGTTTCACCACCGATCCGCGCTTCGCCCGATCGACTGCCTACTGTACCGATATCGCCAAGGCTATCGACGCCCCCGTCTTCCACGTCAATGCCGATGATGTTGAGGCCGTCACCTTCGTTTGCCAGCTTGCCGCTGACTGGCGCGCCGAGTTCCAGCACGACGTCGTCATTGATCTCATCTGCTACCGAAAGCACGGACATAACGAGACGGATCAGCCCTCGTTCACCCAGCCCCTCATGTACAAGCGCATCAAGGACCACGAGCCCCAGATCGATATCTACGTCGACAAGCTCCTCCGTGAAGGCACCTTCACCAAGGAGGACATTGAGGAACACAAGAGCTGGGTCTGGCGCATGTTGCAGGACAGCTTCAACAGGTCCAAGGACTACCAGCCCACTTCCAAGGAGTGGACCACGTCGGCCTGGAACGGCTTCAAGTCCCCCAAGGAACTTGCCACCGAAATCTTGCCCCACAACCCTACCGCTGTTGACGAGCAGACATTGAAGCACATTGGTGATGTTATTGGCTCTTATCCGGAGGGCTTCACCGTACACAACAACTTGAAGCGAATTCTCAAGAACCGCTCCAAGTCGGTCCTCGACGGTGCTAAGAATATTGATTTCCCTACCGCTGAGGCCTTGGCTTTCGGTTCTTTGGTCACTGAGGGCAACCACGTGCGAGTTTCCGGCCAGGATGTTGAGCGTGGTACCTTCTCGCAACGTCATGCCGTCTTCCACGACCAGGAGACGGAGGACACCTACACTCCTCTCCAGCACCTCAGCAAGGACCAGGGCAAGTTCGTCATTTCCAACTCGTCTCTCAGCGAGTTCGGCGCTCTCGGCTTCGAGTATGGTTACTCTCTCCAGTCGCCCAACGCCCTCGTCATGTGGGAAGCCCAGTTCGGTGATTTCGCCAACAACGCCCAATGTATCATTGACCAGTTTGTCGCTTCTGGTGAGGTCAAGTGGATGCAGCGAACTGGTCTCGTCATGTCTCTGCCCCACGGCTACGACGGACAGGGTCCCGAGCACTCTTCCGGACGTCTCGAGCGATACCTCCAGCTCTCCAACGAGGATCCTCGCATCTTCCCCTCTGAGGACAAGCTCGCTCGTCAGCACCAGGACTGCAACATGCAGATTGTCTACATGACCGAGCCTTCCAACTTGTTCCACGTTCTTCGCCGACAGATGTGCAGGCAGTTCCGAAAGCGTAAGTTTTACTTGACACTCGCAAACATGTTTTCTTATTCTACTTCAAAACAATCCGCTAACTTTTCGACTCTTTAGCTCTTGTCATCTTCTTCTCGAAGTCTCTCCTCCGTCACCCGCTTGCCCGGTCGTCTCTCGATGAGTTCACCGGTGACTCCAGCTTCCGCTGGATCATCGAGGACCCCGAGCACAAGACCGGTGTCATCAAGTCGCCCGAGGAGATCGACCGCGTCATCTTGTGCACTGGCCAGGTCTACACCGCCCTTCACAAGTACCGCCAGGATCACCAGATCGACAACGTCGCCTTCACGCGTATCGAGCAGCTCAACCCCTTCCCTTGGCAGCAGCTCAAGGAGAACCTCGACATGTACCCCAACGCCAAGACCATCGTCTGGGCCCAAGAGGAGCCCCTCAACGCCGGCGCCTGGAGCTTCACGCAGCCCCGTATCGAGACTCTCCTCAACCACACCAAGTACCACGATAGGAAACACGTCATGTACGCCGGCCGCAACCCCAGCGCTTCCGTCGCCACTGGTATGAAGCACGTGCACACTACTGAGGAGGCCGAGCTCTTGGAGATGGCCTTTACCGTCACGCAGGACAAGCTCAAGGGTGAGGCTTAAACACAAGCAAACCCAAACAAAAAAAAATTATACAAAACAAAATTCTGAGGTGCGGGGAAGGATGGTGAGAGGCGAGATCTGTACAGTTTTCACACTTTTATTTTGGACCCCTTTTTACACGATATGATCGCGGAAGAAGGGAGAAAAAGATGGGGGTTTTTATTCCTTTTACCTAATCTCTTTTGATGTTTCTTTTCCTACACGAAGCAGGTCGGAGGAAGACGACGAGAAAAGCCAAAACTACATGGGTTGAACAAATTCTTCCACAAGGATTTCGTACTAAAAGAAGCCCCGAGGCACCCATATAAGTGTAAAGAGGGGTGGAGAGAAAAACAGCATTACTATGTTCCTCTTCTTGTTTTCCTAACGAGGACAATCAATGGGGGACAGTGTTTGTCGTCCCCTTTGAGTGTCCAGCAAACACAAACAATCATTCAGTCGTTTCATTATTTTCTCCTCGTACGGGACGTCGAGAGATTTCTGAGCGACAACCTGTATAAAAAAAAAGGAGGGGAGGAGGGGGACATGAGATGTTACAAAGGAAATGCCATGGTCATCATTATAGAGTCGGTAGTTTAACTTATGATTTTTGCTTTTCTGGGATTGAAGATTTGTGTCCTATTCTGATCGATGTGAAGCATTCTTTTTTGAGAACTGGTTTGTGTAGGAATAGGAACAGTCACTCTTCTTACTTCTATATGTCTATCGAGAAAACACGTAGTACCCCGGAAACGCCACGAACAAGCCCCCCATTAGAAACAACCCGCATTAGTATAAAACATAAAGTTCCTAAGGCGATAGTGACACCCGCCAAGTTCGAACAAGTCCATCATCACCCGTCGTGACGAGCATCTCCTCGCCAGGCTTCTTCTCGGGAGACGAATCGTACCTCGGACACCACGTAATATGGTTAACTTCGTAAGGACCGTGGGCGCCATTGTACGTAGAGAGGAGTTTCCACTTCTTCGAGCCGGCGGGCTGGTCTTCGTCCTTGAAAGACTCGGTGGTGGTGGTGTTCTCGGACGATTCGATGTCGTCTTCCTCCCGGTAGAGGGCGATGATGCCGTCGCTGCCGGTGCTGGCGACGAGGCCGGTCTTAGGGCTCCATGCGACAGAGTAGATATCTCGCGTGTGGACTTTGGGGAGTACGGCCTCGCAGACCCAGTCCTCCCTAAGAGATCTCCGCATCGTATTGGGGATACCACCCAGCGTCGCCGTAGAGGCCTCATCCTCATCATCCTCATCAACCTTCAACTTCCACACCCTAACAGACCCATCCGCAGAACAACTCAACAATCTCGGAAACGCCCCGTCCCCCCTCTCCCTCCCCTCCCAAGCAATCCCCCAAACGGTGCCCCCATGCCCACTCAAAACCGCCACGCAAACCCATTCCCCATCCCCATCCTCCCTCCATATCCTCACGGTATCATCATAACTCGCACTCGCCAAAACATCCGCCGAATACGTCCTCCGCGCATTCCTGCCGGGGACATCAGGACACCACGCCACGGCTTTCACGTCGCCCTCATGCTCGTTCAACACAGCGACGGTCTCCCACTCGTCGTCGTCCTCGGCGGCGCCTACATCTTCCCAGATCCAGACGGACTTATCGCGCGAACAGGTGGCGAGGTGGGCGCCCGAGGGCGAGAAGGCGACGCCTTTGATTTCGGAGTCGTGGCCTTCTAATACGAGCGTAAACTGCCAATCTGTTTCTTCCTCCTCTTCTTCATCGTCGCCGGACGTAGTGGTCAAGTCTGTCGCATGATCACCCTCTTTATTCGTCGCGCCTTCCCATCGCCATAGACCCGCCGTCGAATCGAAGCTGCCGGAGACGAGGCACAGGCGCGAGGGCGGTAGGTTGGGCTTCCAGGCCGTGCAGCGGATGGAGCGCTCGTGGCCATTCGTAACGGTGCTGTGTGGGGTGAGGGAGGTCAGGGAGAAGACGGTTACGGTGCGGCCGTGGGAGGTTGCGAGGAGGGGGAGGGTCGGGTGCGGGGTGGAGGACCAGGCGCGTTCGTAGAGGTCGGGTTTGAGGGGGGCGAGGGGGGTGATGA